>QANZ01047358.1:41406-56568 GCA_003254925.1 Chamaecrista fasciculata
AGATTTGATCTTCCATTTGATTCTCTGAGATAGCAATTTGAATTTGAATTAAAATATTATGGTAATATTTTAATTAGATTTTTAAGTCTTAAAGATATGATATTATTGTAATATCATGATTTTATATTTATAAAATTACCATAATTTTGGTAATTATATACCTAAAGTCACCTAACACACACATACACATGTGAGAAACTCTAATTCACTTTGGCAAGTCGATTTTCTTCCTTTGTAGAGAGAGAAAATTTCGCCACCCACCTTCCTAGAGAGAGAAGTCGATTTTCTTCTAAGGAGTTAGAGAGAAATTCGAAGTTGTGGGTTCCTAGGGTTTTTGAGAGAAGAAGAACAAAAGGAGTTTTGTTGCTGTCTTCTGCTCTGTTGCGCCACCTAGCCTGAATTAAAGAAGGAGTTCTTGAGTTCAACAACTGTAGATTCGATCCCTGGTTTCTTTGGAGAAAGAAACATGAAGGCTAGCACCTTGTGTTCGGGAAACTGTTCGTGTGGATTATCGGTGGAGGAAGGACGTTGCAAACGGACTTCTCAGACTCGCCAAGTTTAACCAGCCGATTGAAAGCTAGAGGTATAACACTTTTCGTATCTGGTTTTAAATTCAACTAGCGGATCTCAGGGTGGGAAATTCCTGGGGAGCGCAAGGTTTTTTTGTTTATACTTTTTGCTTCCGCTACGTGTTTTGCCTCGGGATTTCCCAACAGTGGTATCAGAGCCACGCTAGTCCTGGATTTAAAATCATATTTTGTGTACATGTGATGTATGCTTGGCGTGTTTTACCTGTTTCAATCTTGTTTTTGGTTTTACGAAAAATCCACCGAATATTTTTCTTAAAATTGAATCTACAAGAAAAGGTGCAAATTTATGTATGTGATACATAAAGAAATCAATTTGATTGATTTGAAAAAAAAAATTCTTGTAAATTTAGGCCAAAGTCGAAATTCCCATATAATTATGATTAAAAGTGTTTTAATTATAATATTATGTGGGTGACTGAAAATTTAATAAAATTATGAATTTTAAAATTTTTGGGTCAATAATTATAATTCTTGAATATGATTCCTGAATTTTATAATTATTGATAATGGGCCTAATTTCAAGAAAAAGGCATGTTAAAATTGCACAACCCTAATTTAAACACCAACAAAATCGTTTTTGATATGTGTTGCAAATATATCGTGTTTGACATGATTGTATGAATTGTTCATATATGTAATTGTGTCGTGTTGGATATGGCTCTAGGTTTTTGGTGTATACGGCCTGCGTGTCGTCTCCCTCTATCCGATGTAATTTTACTTTTCAGTTTATACCTCAATGCAACTGGGGTTTACTCTCTTGTAATTTTACTTTTCTTTTTAGAAAAATTCTCTCATTGGCTTGGGAGAATTATTAGGATAGGTGGGCCATATCTAAACACGATATATATCTGTTTTGCATTTAGTTTGTATGTGATACAAATGATAGGAATTGTGCCCTAGGGCCAATCCTTTTTCTGTATATGTTATGAACATATGGATTAATTTATAGAGATAAATTAATGGTTTTCACATTATTAGCATGTTTACTGTGATTACGTCCATGATTAATTATATGATAATTAATCTAAATCTGTCCCTGATCGATTGTTTTCGTGGGAGCGAAAATGAACTAAGATCAGCATGACCTCAGTGCATAGGGATGCACGCACTAGATGCTGGAATGAGAGTCATGGTGCAATTACGTAAGGGGTTACGAGTTGCTGGACTGACCCGGAGAGTCCTGCATGGGTTTAGTCATCAGCTTGCCTCTCTTGTACGCCTGTCACGACGCCTTAGACCTGAGGTCATCATTATTCCGGCGTTGCAGTTGTCAGACTTTGGCTTAGTCTAACGTTGCCCGTAGCAGGGTAGCCATAAGGGCTAAGTACGGGTTTGGTTGATTGCCGTGCTGAGGAATGTGGACTGACCAAAATTGGGATTTTGTTCCCCATTAAATTGGGAGATATCTTACTGGCGCCCTCGATGAGTCTGTCCAGGAAAAGCGAGTGGCCACTCAATATATGGGACTTACTCAAGGAATCGAGAAAGTAAAGGTTTGGATCATGGATGACTTTCCCGTGCCTGATCCATGACCAAGATATCGCAGAACAATAGGGTCGGTGCCTAGGAGGTACGAAGGTTAAAATCGGTTCTGGTAACGATCGATCAACTCACGTGTTTTGGGTAGTCGCGATGGCTTGCTAGAGTCCGCTCACGACTTGTAGGACATAGGGATGACCTACTGCCAACTTCACGTGGGGCCTGCTGGGTCACACACGAGCAGGATTAGAACACACCTTTTAAGGGACACGAATTAGGGTAATTCGTGGGTCACTCCGTGGCCTAATTTAAGACACAGAGGAAATGTCTGGGACATTATGTCTTGTCTTAAATTTTCTACAGTTTAAATAATTGTTAAATGATTAATAGAGATTAATTATTTACAATTTAAATATTAGGAATAATAAATTAAATAATTCCTAAAAGTTAGGAGATTATTGATTTATAAAATTCCCTAATATTTTGCTTGAGGGTGGCGCCTCATTTTTGGTGATTTAATTAATAAAAATGTTTTATTAATTTAAGTCATGGATTTGAATTTGAATTTGAGATTCTAGATTTGAATTAAGATATTGGGGTAATATTTTAATTCAATAAAGAATTTAAATTCAGAATTCAAAATTTGAATTAAAGATATTATTGTAATATTTTAATTCAAAAACATTGGGATAAAATAAGTTGGTTATGACTTCCTAATTTTAGGAGTTATTTTTGATTTATAAAATTCCCAATAAATAAGGGAGATAGGCGCCTAGCCTCATGGGTCCCACTTGGAAGATTTGATCTTCAAATTGTGATTCTGAGTTGGTTATTTGAATTTGAATTAAGATATTCTAGGAATATTTTAATTAGATATTCAAAGCCTAAATTAATGATATTATAGAATATCATGGATTTTATATTTATAAAATTAGTGTAATTTTAGTAAATATAAAAGGCATAAGTCGCCTAACTCCATAAGATACAACAAAAGAGAGGTCATGTCATGCACATTCTGAAACCCTAGCTCACCAAAAGAGAGAAGTCGAATTCCTCCTTGTAGAGAGAGAAAATTTCGACACCCACCTTCCTAGAGAGAGAAGTCGATTTTCTTTTAAGGAGTTAGAAGAGTTATCGAAAGTTGTGGGTTCTAAGGGTTTTGTGGAGAACAATAGAAAAAAAGGAGTTTTGTTGCTGATTATTGCTCTGTGGCGCCATCCACCTGGAGTTCAGAGAAAGAGTTCCTGAATTCACAAACTGTAGATTGGATCCCGAGTCTCTTTGGAGAAAGAGGCGTGGAGGCTAGCACCTCGTGTTCGGGAAACTGTTCGTGTGGATCACCGGTAGAGGAAGGACGTGGAGACGGACTTCTAGACTCACCAGTATCACCAATCCGATTGAAAGCCTGAGGTATAACACTTTTCGTATCTGGTTTTAAATTTCAGCTAGCGGATCTCAGGTGGGTTTTCCTCGGGGGCGCAAGTTTTTTTTTTTAATTTACGTTTCTTCCGTTGCGTGTTTCCCTGGGGATTTCCCAACAGTGGTATCAGAGCCACGCTAGTCTTGGAATTTAAAATCATTTTGGTGTGCATATGATGTATGCTTGGCGTGTTTTACCTTTTTCGATCTTATATTGGTTTTACAAAAAATCCACCGAATGTTTTTTTAAAAAAAACTGAATCTACAAGAAAAGGTGCAAACTTATGTATGTGATACATAAGGAAGTCAATATGATTGATTTGGAATTTTTCTTGTAAATATAGGCCAAAGTCGAAATTCCCATATAATTATGGTTAAAAGTGTTTTAATCATAATATTATGTGGGTGACTGAAAATTTGAATAAAATTATGAATTTTAAAATTTTTGGGTCAATAATTAAAATTTTGGAATGTGATTCCTGAATTTTATAATTATTGATAATTGGCCTAATTTCAAGAAAAGGCATGCTAAAATTGCACATCCTAATTAACACCCACAAAATCGGTTTTGATGTGTGTTGGATATATATTGTGTTTGACATGATTGTATGAAGTGTTCATATATGTAATTGTGTGGTGTTGGATATGGCTCTAGGTTTATGGTGTATACGGCCTACGTGTCGTCTCCCTCTATCCGATGTAATTTTACTTTTCAGTTTATACCTCAATGTAACTGGGGTTTACTCTCTTGTAATTTTACGTTTTTCTTTTTTAGAAAAATTCTCTCATTGGCTTGGGAGAATTATTAGGATAGGTGAGCCATATCTAAACACAATGTATGTCAGTTTGCATTTAGGTTTGTATGTGATACAAAGCGCTAGATGTATGTTTAGGACGCGATTTTAACATGCAATTTACCCCGCTATTGGCGCCATATATATATATATATATTCGTATGCGATACGAGCATGGGATTTTGCATATGATGCATAATCTGTGCACATGTTTATGTGTATGTGATACACTTGGGGAATAAACATGTGGCATGACTCGTTTAATTTTAAAAGGAGTTTTAAAATTAAACTTTAAAACGGAACTTTTTCAAAAATCAAACCCTTTTAGAAAATCTTAAGTTTTAATGCCATCAATAAAACACCCTGTGGAAATCTTGTTCATCGTGGAGCGGTGATCGCCCTCAGCGACACGTATCTGCCTTGACCTCGAGGACACACGGGTGAATGGGGGTTTTCAGTTCGACGCCCATTGAAATCTTGGGTCATTAAATACGGTGATCGCCCTCAGCGACACATGTTTAAGTGACATCGTTGACGATATAGGGCTGGGCTTCGGCCTCGTCGTTTGGGCCTTGCCATTCACAAGTTTTATTGTGTGACTTAATGGGGCTATCAAAACGGTTTTGGGCCTCAAGGCATTAGATGGGATAAACATGCCGTATCATATGATGATATTGTCCCATAAAGATCTAAGAGTCACATAGAGATGTGATTGGTAAGGAGTTACCTACCTAAATAGCTAAAGGATGCATGATCGCCCTCAGCGACGGTAGACTTTGGTGAAATATGGGTCTTAGCCACTAATAATAAATTTTACTGGGTTTTATAAAATGGTGGATATTTTATTTTTCCTGCTAATTAAAACTTTGCATATCTGAATTGTAGAATCAAATGGGACTAACTTTCTCGACTGGTACCGGAATGTGAGAATTGTTCTCACCCAGGAGAGAAAGCTCTATGTTCTAGACAACCCCATCCCTGAATAGCCTGCTGCCAATGCTCCAAGAGCTCAAAAGGATGCTTATGAGAAGCATCAGAGTGACTCTGTGGACGTTGCCTGTCTTATGCTCGTTACCATGGTTCCCGAGATTCAAAAGAACTTGGAGAACAAAAGGGCATATGAGATGATTACGCATCTCAAGGAAATGTTCCAAGTACAGGCAAGGCAAGAGAGGTTTGAGACTTCTAAAGCTCTCTAGTCTTGCAAGATGGCAGAAGGTGGATCTGTGAGTGCCCACGTCTTGAAGATGCAGGGGCACATAGATCACCTTGCTAGGCTGGGATTTCCCATTTTGCCAGAGCTAGCGACGGATTTGATCCTGCATTCGCTGCCCAGAAGTTATGACCAGTTCGTCTTGAACTTCAATATGAATGGCATGGAGAAATCAATGTCTGAACTGCATGGGATGCTAAAGACTGCTGAGGCATCTATTAAGAAGGCGCCTAGCACGGTCTTGTTAGTTCAGAACAAGGGAAAGGGGAAGGGCAAAGGAAAGAGGAAAGGCGATGCTGAGGTCGGTGGGACCAAGCCTGCAGCAAGACCTAACCCACCTCCTGCCAAGAAGGCAAAGACCTCAAAGGATGCAGTTTGTTTCTTCTGCCAGAAGCCGGGTCACTGGAGAAGAAATTGTAAGCTGTACATGGAAGATCTGAAGAAGAAGAAGAAGAATGAGGCTTCTACTTCAGGTATCTTTGTTATAGGCGTTCACTTGTCTACTCCTACCACTTGGGTATTGGATACTGCTTGTGGTTCTCACATTTGTACTAATGTGCAGGGGTTGAGAAGAAGTAGAAAGCTGAGCCGAGGCGAGGTGGACCTACGTGTGGGCAATGGAGCAAGGGTTGCTTCTATTGCTGTAGGGACATACGAGCTAGTTTTGCCCACTGGGCTTATTTTGTCTTTGAATATCTGTTATTATGTTCCATGTTTAAGTTCAAACATTATATCACTTTCTTATTTGAATAAGGAAGGTTTTATTTGTATGAATGGTAATGGAAGGTGTTCAATTTACAAGGATAATGTGTTATATGCTTATGGAGATCTGCATGATAACCACTATATCTTAGAATTGAAACAAAGACATAATAATATCTATAACATTGATACTAAAAGGACTAAGGTTGGCGAACCTAATCCTACGTACCTTTGGCACTGTCGCCTTGGTCATATAAACGAGAGACGCCTTGAGAAGCTCCATAGAGATGGACTTCTAAGATCATTTGATTTTGAATCATATGATGCTTGCGAATCCTGTTTACTTGGCAAGATGACAAAAGCGCCTTTCACTGGCCAAAGTGAAAGGGCATCTGACCTTTTGGGAATCACACATAGCGATGTATGTGGACCCATGAGTGTGCAGGCCAGAGGTGGTTACTCGTACTTCAGTAGATATGGGTATATCTACTTGATGAAGCACAAATCAGAGTCTTTTGAAATGTTCAAAAGATTTCAAAATGAAGTTGAGAACCAGCTTGACAAGAAAATAAAGATCCTTCGATTTGATCGAGGAGGCGAATATTTGAGTCAAGAATTCACTGATCATCTTAGTAGTTGTGGAATAGTTTCACAACTGACTCCCCCTGGAACACCACAGTGGAATGGTGTGTCTGAGAGGAGGAATCGAACCCTATTGGATATGGTTCGATCTATGATGAGTCAGACCGATCTTCCGCCATCCTTCTGGGGGTATGCTTTAGAAGCTGCCGCGTTCACACTTAACCGTGTTCCGTCTAAAGCCGTTGAGAAGACACCATATGAGATATGTAAAGGGAAGAGTCGCGATTTGTCTTACCTCAAGGTTTGGGGATGTGAGGTTTATGTTAAGCAGCAGCCTAACGATAAACTGTCTCCCAAATCCCTCAAGTGTCTATTTGTGGGATACCCTAAAGAGACCAAAGGGTATTACGTCTACTGCCCCACTGACAACAAAGTGTTTGTGGTCAGGAATGGATTCTTCTTAGAGAAGGACCTTGTTTCCAAGAGAAACAGTGGGAGTAAGATAGAGCTTGAAGAAGTTCAAGCTCCACAAGACACGCCAGAGGCGCAGACGGAAACTGGAGAAGTTCCACAAGAGGTTGTGGAAGCTCCTCCACAAACACAAGGACTACGAAGGTCTGATAGAACACGTTTCCAGCCAGAGAGATACTTTGGATTTCTCGTGACTGAAAACAAGGATGTGTTGCTCACGGAGCGTGGTGAACCCACCACCTATCAAGAGGCCATCGCAGATCCCAACTCAGAAAAATGGGTTGAAGCCATGAAGGCTGAGATGCAGTCCATGTACAACAACCAAGTTTGGAACTTGGTCACTCCACCTGAAGGGGTAAAACCCGTAGTGTGCAAGTGTGTTTTCAAGGAGAAAACCGACATGGACGGCAACGTCACCGTCTTCAAGGCGAGGCTAGTTGCAAAGGGATTTACGCAACGTCATGGTATAGACTATGACGAAACGTTTTCTCCTGTTGCAATGGGAAAATCCATTAGGATCCTCCTTGCCATAGCTGCATATTACGACTATGAGATATGGCAGATGGATGTCAAAACAGCATTCCTTAACGGAAGGCTGCCCGAGGATGTGTATATGATACAACCCGAGGGGTTTGAATGTCCTGAGACACCAGACAAGGTGTGCAAGCTTCAGAGATCCATTTATGGATTGAAGCAAGCATCCAGGAGTTGGAATCATCGTTTTGATGAGGTCGTCAAAGAGTTTAGCTTCCTACAAAACCCTGACGAACCTTGTGTTTACAAGAAGGTTAGTGGGAGCACGATTGTGTTCTTGGTACTGTATGTCGATGACATACTACTCATTGGGAATGATATCTCAACTTTAGAGATTGTAAAATCTTGGTTGGTTTACGGTGGAACTGATGAAGAGCTATGTGTAAGGGGTTACACAGACGCTAGTTTCCAAACCGACCAAGACGACTTTAAATCGCAGTCTGGATATGTGTTTCTCCTGAACGGTGGCAGCGTGAGTTGGAAGAGTTCCAAGCAGAGCACGATTGCCGATTCTACAACGGAGTCCGAGTATATTGCAGCATCGGATGCGGCAAAGGAGGCTGTGTGGATCAGGAAGTTCATCTCCGAGCTTGGTGTGGTTCCGACCATAACTGATCCCATTACCCTGTATTGTGACAATAGTGGAGCTATTGCGCAAGCCAAGGAGCCACGGTCCCACCAGAGGACCAAACATATACTCAGACGTTTTCACCTCGTTAGGGAGAGTGTTCACCACGGTCCCACCTGGTTTTCATCTCTATACTCAGACGTTTTCACCTGGTTTTCACATTATTAGCATGTTTACTGTGATAACGTCCATGATTAATTATAAGATAATTAATCTAAATCTGTCCCTGATCGATTGTTTTCGTGGGAGCGAAAATGAACTAAGATCAGCATGACCTCAGTGCATAGAGATGCACGCACTAGATGATGGAACGAGAGTCATGGTGCAATTACGTAAGGGGTTACAAATTGCTGGACTGACCCGGAGAGTCCTGCATGGGTTTAGTCATCAGCTCGCCTCTCATGTACGCCTGTCACGACGCCTTAGACCTGAGGTCATCATTATTCCGGCATTGCAGTTGTCAGACTTTGGCTTAGTCTAACGTTGCCCGTAGCAGGGTAGCCATAAGGGCTAAGTACGGGTTTGGTTGATTGTCGTGCTGAGGAATGTGGATTGACCAAAATAGGGATTTTGTTCCCCATTCGATGGGAGATATCTTATTGGCGCCCTCGATGAGTCTGTCCAAGGAAAGAGTGGCCACTCAGTATATTGGGACTTACTCAAGGAGATCGAGAAAGTAAAGGTTTGNTAAGTTTCCTAAAAGTTAGGGGATTTTTGATTTATAAAATTCCCCAATATTAAACATAGAGGGTGGCGCCTATTTTTAAGGAGATTTAATTAATCGAAATGTTTTATTAATTTAAATCATGAGTTTGAATTTGAATTTGAAATTCAAGATTTGAATTAAGATATTGGGGTAATATTTTAATTCAATAAAGAATTTAAATTCAGAATTCAAAATTTGAATTAAAGATATTATGATAATATTTTAATTCAAAAACATTGGGATAAAATAAGTTGGTTATGACATCCTAATTTTAGGAGTTATTTTTGATTTATAAAATTCCCTTAAAATTGAAGGTGTTAGACGCCTATCTCAAGGTGGGTCCATTGGAAGATTTGATCTTCCATTTGATTCTCTGAGATAGCAAATTGAATTTGAATTAAAATATTATGGTAATATTTTAATTAGATATTCAAGTCTTAAAGATATGATATTATTGTAATATCATGATTTTATATTTATAAAATTACCATAATTTTGGTAATTATATACCTAAAGTCGCCTAACACACACATACACATGTGAGAAACCCTAATTCACTTTGGCAAGTCGATTTTCTTCCTTTGTAGAGAGAGAAAATTTCGCCACCCACCTTCCTAGAGAGAGAAGTCGATTTTCTTCTAAGGAGTTAGAGAGAAATTCGAAGTTGTGGGTTCCTAGGGTTTTTGAGAGAAGAACAAAAGGAGTTTTGTTGCTGTCTTCTGCTCTGTTGCGCCACCTAGCCTGAATTCAAAGAAGGAGTTCTTGAGTTCAATAACTGTAGATTCGATCCCTGGTTTCTTTGGAGAAAGAAACAAGAACGCTAGCACCTTGTGTTCGGGAAACTGTTCGTGTGGATTACCGGTGGAGGAAGGACGTTGCAAACGGACTTCTCAGACTCGCCAAGTTTAACCAGCCGATTGAAAGCTAGAGGTATAACACTTTTCGTATCTGGTTTTAAATTCAACTAGCGGATCTCAAGGTGGGAAATTCCTGGGGAGCGCAAGGTTTTTTTTGTTTATACTTTTTGCTTCCGCTGCGTGTTTTGCCCCGGGATTTCCCAACATGCATCATACTACCTATCCCACATCAGACTTACTCAATCCCAATCAAGCAAGTGTGACTCCATCATCAACAAATTTTTTTGGAGACATGGACAAAACAACAACTGTCTACACATGATCAGATGGTCAAAAATTTGCATGCCTATACACATGGGAGGACTTGGTATCAGAAACTCCACTGATTTCAACGAAGCTCTCCTGACTAAGCAGGTGTGGAAGCTCTTTGCTGAACCTAATACTCTGTAAGCAAAATCATGTCACACAAATATGGCTCTAGACTTAACAATGACAAGTTAAAATGCCCCGAAAATGCTTCTGCCAGATCGAAGGGAATGTTCAAGTCTTTTGCTCGTATCAAACCTCTTTTTAGATGGCAGGTTGGTGATGGTAGCAAGATATCTCTATCTAGTGAGCATTAGTTGTTGCTTGTTGGGAATTCTAGGCGCCTAACGCAGCGGAAGCGAATATAAAATTTAAACGCGCCAACTCCTAAAATTCCCGAGCGGATCCGCTAGTTGAATTTAAAACCTGTTAAGATAGTGGTATACCTCACGAGTTCCAATCGGTTGGTTGTACAAGGCGCGTGCTAGAAGTCCACTCATAGCGTTCTCCCTCTGCCGGTGATCCACACGAACAATTTTCCGGGCACCAAGGTGCTAGCCTTCCGTTCTTTTCTCCAAAAGAACCAGGGACTCGTTCTACAGTGTTTGAATTCAAGAACTCCTTGAATCCAAAGGACAAGATGGCGCCAAGAAGAAAACCTCACAAGAACTCCTTCTTGTTTTTTCTTCTCTCACAAAAGCCCTAGTTTTAATACACCTTAGGCAAAGTCGATATTTCCTCTCTCTAAGGCTAAGGTGCGATTTTTTTCTCTCTCTACAAGGAGGAAGACAAAATCACAAAGTGAGCTAGGGTTGGGGCGAGTCGACTTGCTCCCGTTTTTAAATATAATATTTTTGGTGATTTTAATAATCCTAAAACATGATATTCCAATAATATTATAATTTTAGGACTTGAATTTCTAATTAAAATATTACCTTAATATTTCAATTTAAATTTAAAATGCAATCTCTGAGAATCAAATGGAAGATCAAATCTTCCCATGGGACCCACAGAGCAATGCGCCATCTCCTCCCATTTATCTTGGAATTTTATAAATCAAAAACAATCCTAACAATTAGGAAGTCAAGATCTTCCAAAGATTCTGAGTTGAGATATCACCCAATATATTTGATTCAAATCTTTTGATATCTCCATCAAATCTTTTGAATTCAAACTCATAATTTAAATTAATAAAACAATTTTATTAATCTAAAAACCAAATATGAGGCGCCACCCTCAAATAATATTGGGGAATTTTATAAATCAATAATCTCCTAACTTTTAGGAATCTAATCTGATTTATTTTTCCCTAATATTATAATTGTAAATAATTAATCCCTATTAATCATTTAACAATTATCATATTTAAAATTGTCCCACAAATTTAAATATATCACAACTGTAGATTATTTAAGACAAGACTTAATGTCCCAGACATTTTGCTGTGTCTTAAATTGTGCCACCGGAGTGACCCACGAATTAACCCTAATTCGTGTCCCTTTAAGCGATGTCCTGATCCTGCTCATGTGTGGACCAGCAGGCCTCACGTGAAGTTGGCAGCAAGCCATCTCTATGACCTACAAGTCGTGAGCGGACTCTAGCAAGCCATCACGACTACCTAAAACACGTGAGTTATCGTTTTTACCAAAACCGACTTAACCTTAGTACCACCTTGTCATAGACCCTATTGTCACACGATATCTTGGTCATGGATTAGGCACAGGAAAGTCATCCATAATCCAAACCTCAATTTTCTCGATTTCTTGAGTAAGTCCCAATTTCCTCAGTGGCCACTTTTTTCTTTGGACAGACTCATCGAGGGCGCCAGTTAGATATCTCTCATCTAATGAGGGACAAAATCCCATCTTGGCCAATCCACATTCCTCAGCACGGCAATCAACCAAACCCGTACCTAGCCCTTATGGCTACCCTGCTATGGGCAACGTTAGACTAAGCCAAAGTTTGACAACTGCAACGCCGGAATAATGATGACCTCATGTCTAAGGCGTCGTGACAGGCGTACTGGAGAGACAAGCTGATGACTAAACCCATGTAGGACTCTCCCGGTCAGTCCAGCAACTTGTAACCCTTTACACAGTTGTACCATGACTCTCGTTCCAGCATCTAGTGCATGCATCTCTATGCACCGTGGTCATGCAGGTCTTAGTTCATTTTCGCTCCCGCGAAAACAATCGACCAGGGACAGATTTAGATTAATTATCTCATAATTAATCACGGACGCTATCATAGTAAACATCCTAATTATGATAACAAAATAATTTATCTCTATAAATTAAATCAAATGTTCAGAACATTTCACATAAAATGATTGGCCCTAGGGCACAATCTCCAATAGACTCCCACTTGCACCAGGGTACAATCATCAATCTAGTTGTTCCTACTCCTAGGTACACTAATCAATGCATCTAATCCCCATTAACGATACATGCCGCTCATGTATGATTCTTGCAAGAGGCTTCGTTAGAGGATCAGCAACGTTATCCTCGCCTGCTACTTTACATATCTTCACATCACCTCTGTCAATCATCTCTCTGACAAGGTGAAAACGTCTGAGTATATGTTTGGTCCTCTTGTGGGACCGTGGCTCCTTGGCTTGCGCAATAGCACCACTATTGTTACAATACAGGGTAACGAGTTCAGAAATGGTCAGAACCACACCAAGCTCGGAGATGAACTTTCTAATCCACACAACCTCCTTTGCTGCATCTGATGCTGCAATATACTCGGACTCCGTTGTAGAATCGGCAATCGTGCTCTGCTTGGAACTCTTCCAACTCACGTTGCCACCGTTTAGGAGAAACACATATCCTGACTGCGATTTAAAGTCATCTTGGTCGGTTTGGAAACTAGCGTCTGTGTAACCCCTTACACATAGCTCCTCATCAGTTCCACCGTAAACCAAGAACTCATCCTTAGTCCTTCTCAAGTACTTAAGGATATTCTTGACAGCGATCCAATGATCCTCACCAGGGTCTTGTTCGAATCGACTTGTCATGCTTAGGGCAAACGACACATCAGGTCGAGTACATAACATGGCATACATGATGGATCCAATTGCCGAAGCATAAGGAATTCCACTCATGCGCCCTCGCTCAACAAGTGTCTTGGGACACTGTTTCTTGCTTAGGGTCAGCCCATGATTCATCGGTATGAATCCCTTCTTGGAATCTTGCATATTGAACCTCTTCAATACCTTATCCAAGTACGTACTCTGACTCAATCCAAGAAGCCTACGAGATCTATCTCTATAGATCTTAATGCCTAGAATATAGGCAGCTTCTCCTAAGTCCTTCATTGAGAAAGATTTTCCCAACCAGGATTTTATAATCTCTAAGGTTGGAACATCATTTCCAATGAGTAATGTGTCATCGACATATAGTACCAAGAACACAATTGTGCTCCCACTAACCTTCTTGTAGACACAAGGTTCATTAAAGTTTTGCAAGAAGCCAAACTCTTTGACTACTTCATCAAAACGATGATTCCAACTCCTAGATGCTTGCTTCAATCCATAAATGGATCTCTGAAGCTTGCATACCATGTCTGATGCCTCAAGACATACAAACCCCTCGGGTTGTGTCATGTCCACATCCTCGGGCAGCCTTCCATTAATGAACACTGTTTTGACATCCATTTGCCATACCTCATAGTCATAATATGCGGCTATGGCAAGGAGGATCCTAATGGATTTGGCCATTGCAACAGGCAAAAATGTTTCGTCATAGTCTATACCATGACGTTGCGTAAATCCCTTCGCAACTAGCCTCGCTTTGGAGACGTTGACATTGCCATCCATGTTTGTTTTCTCTTTGAAAACCCACTTGCACCCTACGGGTTTTACCCCTTCAGGTGGAGCGACCAAGGTCCATACCTTGTTGTCGTACATAGATTGCATCTCAGCCTTCATGGCTTCAACCCATTTCTCAGAGTTGGGATCTACGATGGCCTCTTGATAGGTGGTGGGCTCACCATGCTTCGTGAGCAACACATCCCTGTTTTCAGTCACGAGAAATCCATAATATCTCTCTGGCTGAAAACGTGTCCTATCAGACCTTCGTGATCCTTGTGTCAGTGGAGGAGCTTCCACAACGTCTTGTGATTCTTCTCCAATTTCCGTCTGTGCCTCTGATGCGTCTTGTGGAACTTGAACTTCTTCAAGCTCTATCTTACTCCCACTGTTTCTTTTGGAAACTAGATCCTTCTCTAAGAAGAACCCACTCCTGACTACAAACACTTTGTTGTCAGTTGGGCAGTAGACATAATTGATGGAGATTGTGCCCTAGGGCCAATCATCATATAGATATGTTGTGAACATATCAATTAATTTATAGAGATAAATTAATGGTTATCACATTATTAGCATGTTTACTGTGATAGCAGTCCATGATTAATTGTAAGATGATTAATCTAAACTGTCCCTGGTCGATCATTCAAGTGGGAACTTGAAATGAACTAAGACCAGCATGACCTCGGTGCATAGGGATGCATGCACTAGATGCTGGTACGAGAGTCATGGTGCAATTACGCAAGGAGTTGCGAGTGTTGGAGATTGTGCCCTAGGGCCAATCATTGTATAAATATGTTTTGAACATATTAATTAATTTATGGAGATAAATTAATGGTTATCATATTATTAGCGTGTTTACTATGATAACAATCCTTGATTAATTATATGATAAATAATCTAAAACTGTCCCTGGTCGATCATTCACGTGGGAGCGTAAATGAACCAAGACCAGCATGACCTCGGTGTATAGAGATACATGCACTAGATGCTTCTCGAGAGTCATGATGCAATTTTGTAAGGGTTACAAGTTGCTGGACCGACCCGGAGAGTCCTGCATGGGTTTAGTCATAAGC
>QANZ01047367.1:1425-22517 GCA_003254925.1 Chamaecrista fasciculata
GTGAGTTGGAAGAGTTCCAAGCAGAGCACGATTGCCGATTCTACAACGGAGTCCGAGTATATTGCAGCATCGGATGCGGCAAAGGAGGTTGTGTGGATTAGAAAGTTCATCTACGAGCTTGGTGTGGTTCCGACCATTTCTGATCCCGTTACCCTGTATTGTGACAATAGTGGTGCTATTGCACAGGCCAAGGAGCCACGGTCCCACCAGAGGACCAAACATATACTCAGACGTTTTCACCTTGTCAGGGAGATGATTGACAGAGGTGATGTGAAGATATGTAAAGTAGCAGGCGAGGATAACGTTGCTGATCCTCTGACCAAGCCTCTTGCAAGGGTCATACATGAGCGGCATGTATCATCGATGGGGATTAGACACATTGACCAGTGTACCTAGGAGTAGGAACAGCTAGATTGATGATTGTACTCTAATGCAAGTGGGAGTCTGTTGGAGATTGTGCCCTAGGGCCAATCATATTTATGTGAAATGTTATGAACATTTGGATTATTTTATAGAGATAAATTAATGTGTTATCATATTATTAGCATGTTTACTATGATAAGCGTCCGTGATTAATTATGAGATAATTAATCTAAATTTGTCCCTGGTCGATTGTTTTCGTGGGAACGAAAATGAACTAAGACCAGCATGACCTCGGTGCATAGAGATGCATGCACTAGATGCTGGGACGAGAGTCATGGTGCAATTACGTAAGGGGTTACGAGTTGCTGGACTGACCCGGAGAGTCCTACATGGGTTTAGTCATCAGCTTGCCTCTCCTGTACGCCTGTCGCGATGCCTTAGACCTGAGGTCATCATTATTCCAGCGTTGCAGTTGTCAGACTTTGGCTTAGTCTATCGTTGCCCGTAACAGGGTAGCCATAAGGGCTAAGTACGGGTTTGGTTGATTGCCGTGCTGAGGAATGTGGATTGGCCAAGATGGGATTTTGTCCCTCATTAGATGGGAGATATCTAACTGGCGCCCTCGATGAGTCTGTCCAAGGAAAGGAGTGGCCACTCAGGAAATTGGGACTTACTTAGGAAATCGAGAAAGTTGTGGTTTGGATTATGGATGACTTTCCTGTGCCTAATCCATGACCAAGATATCGTAGGACAATAGGGTCTTTGACATGGTGGTAATAAGGTTAAGTCGATTTTGGTAAAAACGATAACTTACGTGTTTTGGGTAGTCGTGATGGCTTGCTAGAGTTCGCTCACGACTTGTAGGTCATAGAGATGGCTTGCTGCCAACTTCACGTGGGGCCTGCTGGGTCACACATGAGCAGGATCAGGACACCGTTTAAAAGGGACACGAATTAGGGTTAATTCGTGGGTCACTCTGGTGGCACAATTTAAGACACAACGAAAAGTCTGGGACATTAAGTCTTGTCTTAATTAATCTACAGTTGTGAAATATTTAAATTTGTGGGACAAGTTTAAATATAATAATTGTTAAATGATTAATGGGGATTAATTATTTACAATTAAAATATTAGGGAAAAATAATTCAGATAAGATTCCTAAAAGTTAGGAAATTATTGAATTATAAAATTCCTAATATTAATATGAGGGTGGCGCCTCTTATGAGATATTTGGATAAATAAAATTGTTTTATTAATTCAAATAATAAGTTTGAATTCAAAAGATTTGATGGAGATATCAAAAGATTTGACTCAAATAGATTTGGTGAGATCTCCTCTCAGTATCTTTGGTGAATCATGAATTCCTAAGAGTTAGGAATGTTTTTTATTTATAAAATTCCAAGATAAAACTGAGGGAGATAGGCGCATAGCTCTGTGGGTCCCATGGGAAGATTTGATCTTCCATTTGATTCTCAGAGATTGCATTTTGAATTTAAATTCAAATATTAAGGTAATATTTTAATTGTAAATTCAAGTCCTAAAATAATTATATTATCAGAATATCATGGTTTTAGGAATAATTAAATCACCAAATATTATATTTATATAAAGGGGAGCAAGTCGACTTGCCCCCCAAGTCTAACCCTAGCTCACTTTAGATTTTCTTCCTCCTTGGAGAGAGAGAGTGAAAATCGTACCTTTCAACCTATAGAGAGAGAAAGTCGATTTTGCTAAGAGTTAGTGAGAATCAACTTGGCTCAAAACTAGGGTTTGTGAGAATAGAGAATTTCAAGAAGGTGTTCTTGTGGGGCTTCTCTATTGCGCCACTTTAGTCCTTTTGTTTCAAGAAGGAGTTCTTGAGTTCAAAAGCTCTGTAGATTGGTCCCTGGTTCTTTTGGAGAAAAGAACTGAAGGCTAGCACCTTGGTGTCCGAGAAACTGTTCGTGTGGATCACCGGCAGAGGGAGAACGCTGAGAGTGGACTCCTTGCACACGCCTTGTACAACCAGCCGATTGAAACTCGTGAGGTATACCACTATCTAAAAGTTTTAAATTCTGCTAGCGGATCCGTTCGGGAATTCTAGGACTAGGCGCTTTTAAGTTTTTTTTTATGTTCCGCTGCGTTTTGGCGCCTAGGATTCCCAACAATTTCAATATAATAGTGCATGCATGTAACGCATTCATATCTCACATACGTGTAAACGAATCAAATACTTGTCATCTCTTTCTTAATCATAATCATCATGTTGTTATGTCTCACGATTCAAATCATAATTCAAATGATCAAATAAATAACATAGATGCATATCAAGCAAAACCTCCACAAATTTCAAATCAATGTAATCATTCAAAAAATTTTCATCAATCTGAAATACATTTCATCATAAAACCCATGGGTGGCGTCCCCATTACTGGTGAGTGAAATCGAAGGTCCTACAAATGGCCTATCTCGCGAGAACGAATAGACTCCCCACCTCAAGGGTTGGAGACGGTCTACCGTGGCACGACCCCGAAAGCCTAGAACCATGCCACTCCGGCATGTCCTCGAAAGCCTAGATCCGTGCTCACATCACATCCTGGCCAACGAATGGTGTGACTCCAGGACCGAAAGCCCAATTGGTACCCATAACGAAAGAACCAACGATTCACCCAACCAGAAAAAAAAACATTTTATTCGAACATCATCAAATCTCATTTTCACCATAGTAGTTGTCAAAATATGATGTCATACACAAGTCTCAAATGAGCTTTTCAAACATATTTTCATAAAAACTTTAACCTTGCTAAAAACAATATGCACAAACATGTCACATGACCAAGATAAAACAATTTCTAGAATAGAATGGATACTCACCTGAAAGTCATGCACAATGACCTAAAACCCACTACTCAAAATACTACCTCCAATTTTGAGGTAAAGCAGAGTACCTAAATTTAATAACAAACACAGTCGTCCTATTAGAATACCCTTACCATACAAACTCAACAAGTGACATCTTTCATATAACTTCAATATGGCATAAGCCTTCTCAAGTTCCTACTTTATTCTCAATATCACCAACTTGATACTATATTAAGCATAAGACACCAATTAACTTAAAATTCTTTGGGTTAATTATTGGGAGCTTTAACAAATACTTTGTCAACGACCAAGTTCTCATAAAAAAATAGTTTTTATTGACATTCCAATTATGTTAAGATTGAAATCCACACTTTTCAACACCAACCATGATGTACAAATTCAATTCTTGCTTCTTAAATACAATATTATAGTTTGAAAGTTCTCCATAATTTTACTGAACCCATTTAGTTTAAGTAAATCGCCCAAATAATCCATAAGGACCAATTTGCAAACTTCAAGGTCTTACATCAAAACATCAAATTTCAAAATACACTCTTTAAATTCAAATTGATGATATAGAAATCAATATTATCTTTCACTAAGTTCACCCCAACCAACAATTTTAAGAAAACTTAAAAGATTTGGCAAAACCCCAATCTAAAGTGTGCCTTGATTTTTCTATCGGGTCCAAAATTGATGGAAATGAAACCAATTCATAAACCATGACAAAGGGTGTTTTATAACATCACAAATGATCACCAAAAAACAGCAAAAACATAACTTCAATAAAGATTTTGAGTTCATAAGGACCAAAACGAAATGAAGGAGAAAGATGAGGAATTTACCCAAGTGGAGGAAGAAGGAGAAAGAAACCAGCCAAGTGGAGGAAGGAGGACAAAAGAATCCAGCCATCACCATGGGAGAAGCTCCGGCGACATTTTTTGGCGCCTGGTAGCAGCGGCGACGGCGGCTGAAGGGGGTTTGCAATTGACGAAGGCAAAGGTTCGAGAAATAAGGGAAGGATGTAAAATCTCTTGTTTTTTTTTTTTGGAGTATGGTGCATGGGATTATAAAATCAGCGGGAGGGATTATTGTGCTGTCTAGAAGCTTCTTGGAAAAAAATAATTTAGGTGCAAGTTCATAGGCTAAAATTGTTGTTTTACCCCCAGGAAAACAAAATCATTTCAAAACAGTCCCTAAAATGCAACTTTTAAATAACAGTTTTTCAACCAAATTTATATTGTTGAATTCATTTCGAAGAGTAGATTCACAATACAATCTCTACAAATTATCATTTCTTACTCAAAAATATTCTATTACAGTATCGAAATAAGATGTCAGATAAAATTTTAAATTCTGTATGCTCCCAAAATTTAACCACAAGCTCATAGTGACTTCTAGATTCACTATATAATCTGATTTTAGACAAGCTACTAAGTTTAATACTTCCTTTAATTTATTGGGGTATTACAAATACTCTAAGGTAGCTCTAATTGCACCACTATGTGTAGTCTATGGCTTAGATGTCCATGACACTGAGGAATGCCCAGAACATAGTGGGGAAGTAGCTGCTATTTATCAAAGGTCTGGGGATTTCAAAGGAGAGATCCCTATTCTAATACTTTCAACCCTAGTTGGAAGGATCACTCAAACTTTTAGGTGGGGCAGGAGTGGTCAAAACGTAAGGTAGTTTGGCAACTTTCAAAACAACTCATCAATCTTGGAAATTCATTTTCAAGATCCTAACAATGGCAACAAAATAAAATATCTCATGGAGGTCATAGATAAGATGGCAAGGGACATCAATTGTTCGAACAGAGGAATGGAAAATGTGGAACAAAAGCTTGTCGCCTTATCCCTTGATGTTGGAGGTTTAAGAACCAAATGTGACAATTTGAGCAACTATGTTAACAGCTACACTAACGCCATGAACGATAGGCTAACACAATTGAGTGGAGGTATACCTTCCACTATTATGATCAACCCTAAGGCTCTAAATGTTTTTACCCTCTGTTTTGGGAAATAATTAGAAGGACCAAGAGACTCAGTAGGTGAAGAAGTTGAGGAGGAAGAAGATGGAGTTCAAACCTCTCACTCATATCAAGGAGGATATGAGGAGGAGTCGAGAGAAGGGCAATCTCAAGAAAAGGGAAGATAGCACTGAGGATAAAGAAGGTGTATAAGAAACAACTTCTAAAATGAGAAAGAAAGAAATCAAATTTAGCAAAACTTCCCTTTCCCAACTTATATTGAGTAAGAAGCAACAAGGAGATAAACTAGACAAGCAAATCCTTGAAATGTTTGGCAAGATAGAGGTAGATGTTCCTCTGTTGGAATTAATAAAGAAAGTTCCAAAATACGCAAAATTCCTTAATGATTCGCGCCTAAGCTAGATAGGGTCTACGATTACCTTTTTGTATCTAAGAAGTTATGCAGTGGGTGAGACATTCCATAAAAATCACAAAAAAGGTAAGGTGATAAGGGGTCTCGTTGTTTGATACATCTGGACAAGTTAAAAGTTTTAGTGTGGTCATCATCCTTATTTGATATACAAATATATCCTTTTTAATCATTTTATTCTTGCTTTTCTTTCTCATTTATATCATCCGAAATAAGGATCTCAACCATATATTTCAGGCTCATCAAGACTCGTTAACTAGATCCCTCAAGGAAGCACGATAGAGATTTTTTTCCCATCAAACAACTACAAAAAAATGTTGTACTAAAAATTGGATACGACATATCAGAGTTCTGTGAAATGGATGGGCCATGACCTATTCTCTATCAAGATTGTCACAAAAGGGATTGATCAACCCAAAAGTGAACAATTTATTTGGCCTTCTTTTGGTATGATTATAATAATAAGATATTAGAATTAGACTAATTAATATACTAAGGGCAACACTAAGGTATGGTAAAATAAAGAGTAAAATAACTTTCCGGTCCCTGATTTATGCACTCGCTGACAGATAGGTCCCTGAATTTTACCCATTGTACTAGCCGGTCCCCGAATTTTGCAAACGCTGCACTAATTGGTCCCTCTGTCATATTGGCGTTACAAAAATGCTGACGTGGCCATAACGGACGCTGATGTGTCCCGTTATGCGCTGACGTGTCCCGTTATGGCCACGTCAGCACCCGTTATGTTTTTTTTTTAAAAAAAAAGAGCTGCCACGTCATAAAATAGCGACACATCAGCATTTCCTCATTGTACTTATAGGTCCCTGACCCATTTTTATTCCATTATTCTCAATTCCCCCTCTTTTTCATCATTTTCATTCATTTTAGTCCTAAATCCTCAAAATAAAATTATAAAGTGTCCCAAAACTTTTCCAAACATTCTAATTTAGTCCTTAAAAATATTTAAAACCCTAAACTCTAAAACCCCAAACCCTAAAACCCCAAAATCTAAAACTTCAAACCCTAAACTCTAAAAAAAAGTTTGAGTTGAACAATTAGGCCCTTGACCCATCTTTATTTATATTATTCTCAATTCCCCCTCTTTTTTCTCATCTTCATTCATTTTAGTCCCAAATTTTCAAAATAAAATTGTAAAGTGTCCCAAAACTCTTCCAAACATTTCAATTTAGTCCTTAAAAAATATTAAAACCCTAAACCTTAAACTCTAAACTCTAAAACTTTTTTTAATCTTCATCTTCATTCAATTTAGTCCTTAAAAATATTAAAAACAGTAAACTCTAAAACTCTAAACTCCTAAATCCTAAACCCTAAAAAAAATTACACCTCACCAGAAATTTAAAAAAAAAATTACACATCCTTACACATCATTATAATTTTTCTCTCCCCTAAACCTTCATCCAAAAATTAAAATTAAATCTTACAAATTCTGAAAATAAAAACGCAAACCCTGTTCATCATCTTCATCTTCATCCTAACCTCATTCCCAAATTCCCAATCCTAAACTCATTCACAGACTAAAGGTATGGATTTGTCTGTGGGTCCCACCTGTCCACGTGGCACCAATCTGCTTTCTCTTTCACAGGTTGAATCAATGAAGGACGACGAGACAAGAAGAGAAGAAGAAGAAGAAATCAAAGAGAAAGAAAGAGACTTTCCTTTACGTTTTCCGATTGGGTTTGTTTTTCTGAATACCCAAAGGGCTAAAAAGAAAGAAATCGATTTTATTAGTAATATATGGAAATAAAAATCCAAACTTTTTACTTCGGGATCCCCTTTTCGTCTTATAAATGGACGCTTCCAACGACCGTTTTATTTACTCTCTCACGTGTCTCTGCGTTTTTCTCTTCTTCTTCTTCTTCACTGTTTGTTTCCCGAGAAACAAAATCTGCGTTTTTCTCTGCATTTTATTTACCCAGATACTAGTGGTAAACATTTCCAAAGCATTTACAAATCCAAACCCTATATTACCATCATCAGGTGAAAACACGATTTCAACCAGATTTGACTCTATCTGGGTACTCCGAAATCCAATTCTTAATGGCCTGCAGAACCGACTCCGAAATCCCCTAACAATATGAAGATCTCTGCGACGAATGAAGACGCGATTAAGCGCAGGAGGGTTTTGGGGTAGAAGCGAGAGAGATAGTGAAGGATTCGTTCTGCCATATGTAGTCGGTAGTGAAGGGAGAGAGAGATTGAATAATACGAAGATGGAGAGATTGGAGAGATTGACTCAAAATGAAATGGATGACGACATTCCGATTTGGAATCGAAATCGGAATGAGGAAGGAGAGAGAGAGAGAGATAGTTCATCGAGAGAGAGGGGAGATAAAGTGAAGGGTAAAATTTCATTGATTCAGTCTAGGATTGGGAATTTGGGAATGAGGTTAGGATGAAGATGAAGATGATGAACTTGCGTTTTTATTTTCAGAATTTGTAAGATTTAATTTTAATTTTTGGATGAAGGTTGAGGGGGAGAGAAAAATTATAATGATGTGTAAGGATGTGTAATTTTTTTTTTTAAATTTCTGATGAGGTGTAATTTTTTTTTAGGGTTTAGGATTTAGGAGTTTAGAGTTTTAGGGTTTACTGTTTTTAATATTTTTAAGGACAAAATTGAATGAAGATGAAGATTAAAAAGAGTTTTAGAGTTTAGAGTTTAAGGTTTAGGGTTTTAATATTTTTTAAGGACTAAATTGAAATGTTTGAAAGAGTTTTGGGACACTTTACAATTTTATTTTGAAAATTTGGGACTAAAATGAATGAAGATGAGAAAAAAGAGGGGGAATTGAGAATAATATAAATAAAGATGGGTCAAGGGCCTAATTGTTCAACTCAAACTTTTTTTTAGAGTTTAGGGTTTGAAGTTTTAGATTTTGGGGTTTTAGGGTTTGGGGTTTTAGAGTTTAGGGTTTTAAATATTTTTAAGGACTAAATTGGAATGTTTGGAAAAGTTTTGGGACACTTTATAATTTTATTTTGAGGATTTGGGACTAAAATGAATGAAAATGATGAAAAAGAGGGGGAATTGAGAATAATGGAATAAAAATGGGTCAGGGACCTATAAGTACAATGAGGAAATGCTGATGTGTCGCTATTTTATGACGTGGCAGCTATTTTTTTTTAAAAAAAAACATAACGGGTGCTGACGTGGCCATAACGGGACACGTCAGCGCATAACGGGACACATCAGCGTCCGTTATGGCCACGTCAGCATTTTTGTAACGCCAATATGACGGAGGGACCAATTAGTGCAGCGTTTGCAAAATTCGGGGACCGGCTAGTACAATGGGTAAAATACAGGGACCTATCTGTCAGCGAGTGTATAAATCAGGGACCGGAAAGTTATTTTACTCGTAAAATAAAGTAGATAAAATAAGTTAATTAGCGTTTATTTATTATACTTTATAAATAGGTGTTACTTAATAGTTTATTCAGTGTTTCAGATATCCAAACAAGGCCAAACCAAGAGGGAAATAGCAGAATATTCCAGAAGATCACGTTGAGCACAAGATATTCCTTGAGCCGCCACGTGGGCTGCGGCCCAGATTCGGTGATTCACACGGCGCAGGAATATTCCAGAATATGACGTAAACAAATAAGCGTCAGAGGAGTTTGAGTCTGCGCCGTCACTCTGAGCCAACGGCTCAAAAAGGGAAATCTCGCGGCTCAGAATATTCCGAAGCATGAGAGTATGTTTTGCATGGATACGATTTAACATACGAAGATATAATTGAAATATCGCAGATATTTCGCTGAGCCTTCGTCTTGGGCCGCCAGCACAACCCACGGCCCAAAGACGAAAATCTTCCCTTGACTTGCGGATCAAGCACACTACTCAACACTATAAATAGAGGTCGTCATTCTACGCTCAGAGCACCAATTTACGAAGAAAACTCCAATTCTCTCTTAGTTTAGAATAGTTCTCGTCTTAGAGCATGAGTAACTAATTAGGTAGATACTTGAGGAAAGCCTCAAGGATGTGACCTGAGTTCATCACGTTTTCGTTATAAAGTCCAGATGTTGATGTTGCATTTATGAGGTATGACTAACTCTTTCAAGTGTAATTGTTAAAGTTTGTTATATATTAGTCGTAGATCATATTTCGTTAAAGTAATGGGACCTTGACATTCCCGGAGTTTGTCTCTCTCACGATTAATGAAGTAGCTCTTTAGGGTTTGCTAAAGAGTGGTTTACAAAGTCTTGTTTGCATAATTAGGATTGCTATTGATATACGAGTTTGTTTATTGTTCCGATGTGATAATAATATAGATTGTCCTGAAGAGCTTTGGCAAATAGCTCATGAATCCAGTCATGGATGAGTTACCTATCCTAATCTTGTATCCTCTCTATTGTTTGATTGATTGTGTTTATAGTTTACATACATGTTCTAACATGGAAAAGTAAATGCATATTCATTATCTAACCTTTATGATGAACGAACAATGATAGTCCATCTCTAGGGTTTTCTCTCAAGTATTGTTTTGACTCTTAGAAATCTTATTAAATCGTGACAACCCTCAAGAATAGAAGTTATAACCTTCGTCACAATTCTCTTAGCCTCATCACATTGAGTTACGTGAGAGTTCGACCTTGGGTACGCATCTATACTATATTTTGATAAATATAGTTTATACTTGCGAAGCTTGAGTATAAATTAAATTTGATTCGCTTGACACCTTACGACAGGTGTCCGGTCAGAGATGCACTATCATGATGACTTTATGCTCCCTAGATGGCTTCAAATAGACTTTAGGTAAATGAACCTTTGCATTTGGCTTCCCTGGCCTTATTTATGTGTTTTGTTTCCTGTAAATTTGTGGAGCTACACACATAGGTTCCCTGGAAAAGATTTTTATGAAACTAGCTCGTTATTATGATTATGCTTATTATAACCCCCAATGCTTATTATAACCCCCAATGCTTTGGTAAACAAATTTCTCTCTTATAATTAGCATAGTTATAGTAATGAGCAAGTTTCATAAAAAATATTTTCGAATGATCCTATGTGTGTAGCTCTACAAATTTACAAGAATCGAAGCGCATAGATACGACCAAGAAAGCTAAATAGAAAGGTTTGTTTACCTATTCGAACAACTGGCATGTCCTCTGCTAAAGCCCATTGGAAGCCATTGAGGGAAAAAAAAGGTCATCTTTATGGTTTTAACTACTTCTCTGGGAATCTTAATAGAGAATAGGCCAATGTTCATCAATTTTATAAAACTCAGGTATTCAATTTATGGTACAACATTAGTTCTGCAGTAGTGTAAAAGGAAAAAAAATATCCTCGCCACATGCTTTTGTGAGGGATTCATTTGGGGAGTCTTGATGAGCTTGACATATATGGTTGAGATTCTTACTTCATTTGATAGAAATGAAAAAAAAAAAAAGAAATAATAAAATGATTAAAAAAGGGTATATATATTTAAAGAATGTGTACTAGAATTAGGTAAAGAAACTGGGTAGAAGGATATGAAGAAAAAGGTTGGCAAGTTGTGTTGTGACAGAGAAAAAGAGAAGAGAGGGGTTCTATATAGGAGAGGGAGTGAGGGAGAGGGAAATGGATCCTCTAGTGTTCCTTCACCATGCATTTCTTGTGAAGTTGGAGAGAGAAAGGAAGAAGAGAGAAAATTTGGGTCCTACATATTGTTATTTTATGGGACCCACATTTTCTCTCTCTTCTTCTTCCTTTCTCTCTTCAACTTCACAAGAAATGTAAGGTGAAGGAACTGTAGAGGATCCAATTCCGAGGGAGAGAGTGAAAGCTTCAGGAGAGGCAATGGTTAGGTGAGAACATTAATACTTCTGATTCGTATTAATGTCCATATTAGTTGAAACCGATTTTACTTATTAGTGTCCATATTAATTAAAATTGATTTTACTTATTGATTTGCCATCAACATTTTCTTTATTTTAAGCATTTGACAACTAAGAAACATATCACGAACTTTTATGGGTTGGTGGGAAGATATAAGGTGTTACTTTGCAAGAGAAACTCAAATGTTTTATAAAAAACTAATTTTTAGTATATGGGATTTCCAAGATAGATGTGTGTGTGACCTATTATTTGTCAGCTATAATGTACAGACGTTGACATAGACACGAGACATAATATTGACAGAGAAGGTTTTTTTTTGTTTTAATAATTCAAAAAAAATTATGTATTCAGATCCTCAAAAAAAGTTTTTATTTACCAAGATGAAACACGTGCTACAGTAACGCATATCCCTATGGACCAACAAATCAGGTTGTGCCACGTGGCACATTCTGATTTAACTTTTTATATTTTTTAAATAAAAAGTCAAAAAATGCGTTGTAGCAGCGCGTTTTTTGACCTATTTGACAAGTTATTGTAATAGGTCAAATAGGTTGTGCGTGTGTATTTGTATTTTTTTACAAAAATGATTTTGGGTGGCTTTATTAGTGATTAGTATGTATAGAATTAGGAATTTAGGGTATAGGAATTGGTAGGCTTTTAGAAATTTAAGAGTTAATAAAATGAATTTAAACTTAAATATTATTTAATAACGATACATTTAAATAAACATTAATTAAGTAATACAATATTTTAATAAATTTAATTATATAATTTTAATTAAATTAATGAAATACTGATAATTAATTTATTTTCTAGAAATAAAATATTAATAAATTTTTAAAAATTATAAAATAAAAGAATTTAGTGGGAATTTGTTGGTGATTGGTGTGTGAGTTTAAGAATTTAGAGTATAGGGATTGTTAGAGTTTTAAAAATTATAAAATAAAGGTTAGGGTTTTAAAAATTTAAGAGTTAATAAAAATTTAAATAATTGTAATTAATAAAATAATTAATTAACTTAAACTTATATATTATTTAATAATGATAAATTTAAATAAACATTAATTAAATAATACTATATTTTAATAAATTTAATTCATTGAATAATTTTAATAACATTATATTTTAATAAATTTAATTAAATGGTGTTAATGAAATTAATTTATTTTTAAGAAAAAAATGATTAATAATTTGTTAAAAATGATAAAATAAAAATATAATAAATCACAATCATAAAAATTATAGAAAGAATATATATATATATAATCACGTCTGCGCCACCGGCTCACCATGACGGCTCACGGGATTTTCCTTGATTTTTGTGAAACAGTTTCGGATTACGAGATTTGGACGACTTCAAATATTTACTTGGGCTCCAAGAAACGTGTGTCGTCGCTAATTACAACGACTCAAATTCTGGCATAAAATAACGCAAACCTAATCTGTCTTCTAGAAGCTCTAATGATGATCTACTAACGTGTCATTTGCGTCGTTACTTGTGCCGCCGGCTTAGTATGACGGTTCATGCTCTTACATTGTCTTTGACTTGTTTAATTGATCCAACCTTTGGTTATGCTTTGTATGCTTGTATTTTGCTGTGATGAGGGCCTAAAACCACTAATTACACGATTAAGTAGCACTTGTTTTATAAATATCATAAAATGCTACAAAATAGCACTTTTATTCACTAACTTAATAATGCATCACTTTAGTACAAACCTTACCATATTACTTGACAATTTTTGCAATAAAAAGTATTGAAAATATGTTAAAAGAGGATCAAATAACATAGTCAGATTTGGTTTGATTAGACCCCCAAGAGTTGCTCACATTGATCACTCTAGTCTAAGTCGGTGATCCCCATGACTGACATCCCATCACATGGTAACCCTAGCTAAATAAATACATCCAGCAGGGTAATGGTGCACTCTCCAAAAGGCATGTGAAAGGTGTGGGTCTCTGGTCGCCATCGCTCTACTAAATCCTCCACTAAGCCACGCTCAAAGTCAAATGGGCTGAGGGAAACCACTATTCACATGATGATATGTACATCATCATGTTTTGATGGTACGATATCCCTGCATACAGACAAGTCACGAGGTAAATTGCATAAGTAAACAAATTAAATAATGAAGAAGCATGAAGTAACTAATGAAGACTCACCCATCTATTCCATAACCAATGGGAGATATGACGACTCCTTAAATGAAGAACAGAAGGGTCTACCGGTCCAGGGCGAACAATGCGGCTTCTTGCTCCATCATCCTACATATTAACTAATTTTTAACCATCACAATGTGAACTTAATTATCCATAAATTTAGGAAAACATAATAAAATTGAAAGATTCATTCATTGTTAAGGTGTTAACATATTCAAACATTCAATATACATACTCAAGAATACTTCAATAAGAAATGTCACACAATTGTCAAAACTAAAATGTTCACAACTTAATAAGAAAATTACAAATTTCTAGTTCGTTGTGGACACTTTTTCTTATTGTGTCCAGCGGTCCTACATAAGCTACATTTTGTTGGTGGTCCAAGTTCTCTCTTAAATTAATTGAATAGAAATTATTATTATCATCAAACAAACTCCTCTAAACCATTAATTAAAAGAAAACAAATGGATTGGTTAAAAACACCAATTAAAGTTTCACCAAAAGTTTCTATCGGGTTTCAAATTTGATGAAAGTGGAACAAAGCTTCAATCCAATGATAAAAACTCATCAATATCACCAAAACAATTTATTTGAGGCCATTAATTTCAAGAAACAAGAAGGATTTGGCAAAAACCCAAATTTACATCTTGAGTTCATGAATGAGGAAGGGGAGAGCTTCAATCAACTAGCTATAGAATTGAGGATGAAGAATAGCTCACAAATGACCTCTAATTACAGAAGAAACAACAGCAAGACCACATCCATTTTCGTTTTGAAGTATCAAGCATCAAAGAAAAATGAAGAAATGGAAGAGAAGAGTGCAAACCATAAGGGAAGAGGAAGAAGGGCGGTGGGCAGCGGCTGAGGAGAAGGTGGCTGGTATCGCCAGCAGCGTACTGCAAGACGCCGGTCACTGGCGTCGAAGGTTGTCAATGTGGTGACTGGTTGCAAGTTTCGGGATGGAGGAGAGTGAAGGTTCTCCATTTTGGACCAAAAGAGAGTGAGATGTCGTGTGAGAAATTAGAAGGACTGTTGGGGCTTATTTGGGATTCTAGGAAATTTCAGAACACTCTAATACATGATTCCAAGGCTAAAATTAATGTATTTCCCCATAAAGTTTTGATTCTTTCAAATGAGTCCCTAAAACGAAAACTTTTAGAAATATAGGTTTTTTGCTAAAATTTATATCATTGGATTCGTTGCGAATAGTAGATCCCAAATATGCAATTTATTTTTGAAAAATCTATCTCCATTCATTCCCGTTTCTTACTGAAAGTGTTTTATTACAATATCAAAATAAGAAATCAGATAAAACTTTAAACTCTGTTTGCTCCCATATAACCACAAGCTCAGAATGACTTCTAGATTCTCTATATAAACTTACTTCAATCAAAATTCTACGTCTAATATTTTCTAGGATTTATTGGCACACATGACCGCTTAAAACATCCTGAGACCCCCAAATCATTTTCCTTTTGTGCGTTTAAGTCCTTTCCTAGAGTTTCCATCAATTCATAATTGTAATTTAACAAAAAAAAATTAAACATCTTCAACAAATTGTTCCCTAGTTCAAAAAATGGAGGAAACTGACCCACCAATAAATCAAAACATGGTTCAACAAGGTTTCTTTTTTGCGTTTAGGTCCTCTTTCTTTGGTAAAACGGATCAAAACACAACAAATTAAAAGAATTGAGGGAGTTTCCTACAATTTCATCTCAGAGACTAGAGAATTATTAAAAAAATTCAAAAAATTTGTTGGAGTTCTGTTAAATCATAATCTTCCCATTCTCGTAAAATTTCCTTCAACCAATTCCATGACTAACTAGAAATTGAATTCAAATGTGAACACTGTATTTTGTTCAAGTTCTTTTTGTAAATTAATCTTAAAAAAAAAACCAAATTCATTCTTTAAGAAAAAAGAGAAAAAGAAAAGAAGCCCATTCAATATAAACTTTGTTTTTTAAAAAAAAAAAAAGGAAAAACAAGAAAGAAAAGGGAAAAATATATGAAGCAAAATGCATAGCATCATATGAGCATTGTTTATCATCATCTTTCACCTCCAGCGATGCTCAAGGACTTAATCGCAAAACGCAAAAGATGGGATTTTGGGCATGAGATCTAGCCATTCTTGGGCTAATCGAGGCAGGAGAGATGTGAAATCACACATGATAATAGGCCTAATAAATTGGAGGCTCTAAGGACCTGGACTAGTGGCGGTCAAGGTCCACTTAGGGGAAGCATTTGACCAGGAACGTTGGATAGCCCGATGACAGCCGAGAACGCCATAATCGGCACAACAGTCCTAAAGGACAAAACTTGGGTCGATGACGCCAAAAGCCCAATAAAGGGATCACCCAGTCATGGACGCCAAACCATCCAACATCGATCAAGAACGCCAGCATTTAGGCGTCCACAAAGAATACATGCGAGAGAGCGCCTCCACGACAACCAAGAGTCAGGTAGAAGTTAGAGGATGCACGTCTCTCTCATTATAAACACCTTTGGCACAAATCTTAACTGCCAAATCAGTTAAGATCACGACCAGTTAAGGTTTCCCTGAGTATCTACGCCAGGTCAGCAGAGTTGGTTAGGATCACAATCAGAAATGGAGCCAAATCCGGAGCCCATCAGATTATCCTCAACCAGTATAAAAGGAAAGCCCAGAACATTGGAAAAAGGTACGCACTATTGCTATTCGCACATTATTATTGCTCTCCAGCTCTTTACTGACTTAAGCATCGGAGGTGAATCGCAGGGCCATCCCTGTGCATTCATTAACTTGCAGGCGACTTTTGACCCAGAGTTGCTTCATCGAACCAGGTAATGCCCTCCGGCCAAAACCAGGTTCATCACTGGCGCCGTCTGTGGGGACTTTTTATTCAAAGTCCAGATTTAATTTGTTAAAGCGTTGATCTTAGTTTAAATTTTTCTTTGGATTCCTGAACGATAAGGTTGGATCATATACATTTTTTCCAGTATTTTTGTTTTATCTAACCTGTGTTCATCGAACCAGAGAAAAAGATGACATCTACAGAAATTGGCAAGATGACATCCACTCCAACTGATCAACACGCTTCAGGAGGCTCAGTAGCTCAATCCGCACAGGATTCGACGCTTGCTCCTCCCCCAGGATTTCCTACCATCCAGGAAGCCCCTACGCAGCCCAACCCAGCGACTGCAGGGCAAATTACCATAACAGCAGAGGACAAGATCGCTGCACTCAAGGCTGACATGCGCATCGAGATGGAAGCACTGCGCAAAGACATCTGTGACCTGATTACGGGCAAGGGAACGCAAGTTGCTGAGGAAGCTGACCCAGAGCCCATACCTCCAGAAGGAAACCCAGGAAACCAAGAACAGGTGACAGCTTCCATGAACAACCCACCACCTGCCCAGGTGGCAGCCCAGCAGCAGGCTCCTAGCCAAACCACTCAGCTCACCCAGCAGCAAACTTGGGTGGGCGCCTACTCTTATCCACCTCAGGGCTACTATTACCCACAGGGGTATTATCCTCAGTATTACCCCGGATATGGCGTCTATGGAGGATCCGCAGGAATGTACCAGCCCATGAGCGCCCAAGCACCAGCGCCAGAATCGGCGCCTTATGGAAGATCCGCTGGAATGTACCAGCCTACGAGCGTCCAGGCATCAGCGCCAGAATTGGCGCCACCAACCAATTCGGCGCTCCCGGCCGCAACGCCCCCATTGGCTGAGGGAATATTTGCCCCTCACGTGCAAGCTGTTGAACTAGACAGGAACTACAAAATGCCCATGAAGCTGACGCCTTATACAGGGGAAAAAGACCCAGAGGATCATCTACTCAGTTTCAAGGCCGCCATGAATATCTCCAACTTAGGAGATCCTCAACGGTGCAAGCTGTTCCCAATAACTTTGGAAGGACCAGCTCTGGATTGGTTCTCCAAGCTCCCGGCGGGCTCGATACATTGCTTCAAAGACTTGGAGGAAATGTTTAAGAAACGATTTGCCACCAGAAAAGTATACAAGCAGCCTATGGCGGTCTTGACCGACATCAGACAGAACAAGGGAGAATCACTGCGGGACTACTTGGCAAAGTTTAACAAAACTCTGCTAAGTATCAACGAAGTGGACGACAAAATCGCAGTATACTCATTCCTGGCAGGAATCAGACCAGGCCATGCACATAAGGAGCTTACACACAAGGCTCCTAGATCTGTCGGAGAGCTCCTCTCAATGGTGGAGGAGTTCATAACAAAGGAAGACTTAGACAAAACCCAGCGTGATCGCTTCGCAAGAATTGAACCAGACACTAGAAAGCCGTATGGTAAGAACTGGGAAAAAGCTGGTGGCGCCCAAACACCGAAAGGAAGGGAATACTCCCGGCGTCCACGATCCCCACCCAGGGGAAGGCATGCTGTCTACACTGTTCTCGCTGTGTCTCAATCAGAGGTTTTCCGAGAAATCTGCAACACAGATCTGCTACCAAGACTCCCTGACCGCCCTAGGAGAGCAGGGCGAAACGTTGATACCAGCAAATATTGTAGGTATCATAGAACAGAAGGACATACAACAGATGAGTGCATTGTCTTGAAGGACGAAATTGAAAATATGATCAGATTGGGACGCCTCCCATCCAGGTTCATTAAGAAAGATGGGAGTAAGAGGCCCAGAGAGGAGAAAAACACTCGCGAGCAGAAGAAGCCAAGAGGAGGAGGCGCTGGCGACGAGGAAAAGAAACGGGATCGGCGCACACCGCCAAGAGATGACAGACCATCTGGGATCATCCACACCATATCAGGAGGAATAGAAAAAAGTGGCGCTAAAACTCCGCATAAGAAGAGGAAGGTGAATCGATCCATACTTAGGATTGATTACAAGGAAGCATCCAAAGCAGAAAGATGGGTTGAACCCATAACCTTCACTGACGATGAATTGTGGGAAGTCAACCAGGATTACGATGACCCTATGGTGATCACAGCACGAGTTGGAACCTTTACAGTTGAAAGGATCATGGTAGACCAGGGCTCGTCCGCTGACATCATTTACAAGTCATGCTTCGATCAGCTGGGCGTTCCAAGGTCAGACCTCAAGGAACACCATGGGCGCCTTATAGGATTCACAGGAGATCAGATACCAGCCCTTGGTAGCGTCGACTTACGACTCACCGTGGGGGAAAAGCCAAGGGTGACGAGTATTATGGTGGAGTTCTTGGTGGTGCAAGCGCCCTCAGCGTACAACGTCCTCCTTGGGCGTCCCTCCCTGAACAAAATGAGAGCGGTGATATCCACTGCTCACCTTCGCATGAAGTTTCCAACGCCACAGGGAGTGGGTCAAGTGAGAGCGGACCAGAGGACAGCCAGGCAATGCTACGCGATGAGTCTGGCAAAAACTAATGAAGAAGAAAGAAAGAGGAAAACGCGGGCGAACATGTTGGCCGATAACGCCCCTAATAAAGGGAAGCTAGAGGCTTCGAATGCTGAGATAGAAGATTTCAGGGATGAAATCTCGAATCAAAGACCCAAGCCGACAGGAGATTTAGAGGTTGTACAGCTCGGCAGGGACGCCGAGAAAACAGTACAGATCAACATGCTCCTCCATGAGGAAGAGAAATCCGAACTCATCCAACTCTTGATGGAATCTTCAGACGTCTTCGCCTGGTGTCCTGCAGACATGCCAGGAATTGACCCGAAGCTCATCTGTCACAGCCTGAACACCGATGGCAGAAGAGGAGTGATCCAACGAAAACGCCTCTTTGGCCATGATCGCCAGGCGGCTATCTGGGAGGAAGTTGGCAAACTACTAGCCGCAGGATTTATCAGGGAAGCTAAGTACCCTGAATGGCTCTCCAATGTGGTACTGGTCAAGAAATCCAACGGCAAGTGGAGGATGTGTGTAGACTTCACTGGCCTTAACAAAGCATGTCCAAAAGATCACTACCCACTGCCCAATATTGACAAACTTGTGGATGGGACTTGTGGTCATCAGACAATGAGCTTCCTAGACGCCTTCAGCGGATATAATCAGATAAAGATGAACCTCGAGGATGCCGAGAAAACGGCGTTCATAACTGAGATGGGCACGTACTGCTTCACGGTGATGCCCTTCGGGCTAAAGAATGCGGGTGCTACCTACCAGAGAATGATGGATCTCTTCTTCAGAGATTACATTGGAAAGAATCTAGAAGTCTACGTCGACGACATGGTGGTGAAGACGAAAGAAGGGGGGAAGCACACCGAAGACTTGAAGGAAATCTTCAACCAATTACGCAAATACCAGATGAAGCTCAATCCCTCAAAATGCGCCTTCGGTGTAAACGGAGGGAAATTCCTTGGGTTCATGCTCACCAACAGGGGAATTGAAGCAAACCCAGACCAGTGCAGAGCAATCCTCGAGATGAACTCCCCAAAATCAGTTAAGGAGGTCCAACGCCTCAACGGCAGGCTAGCGGCGCTCCATAGGTTCCTGTCGAGGTAGAAGGCGCCTAGCGCCACCTCAACAATAAAGCTTTAAAGCTACTCTCTAGTGACAGTCACATTATCGTCTTTTTATTTCAGTCATGTCTTTATCTAATTATCTTTAGTTTATTATGGAACGCCTATGTAAGCCGTCTTTTCGACGCAGAACTTCTATTAATAAAACGAGCGTTACTCATTAATGGTCTCCTTTACATTCAGGTCAGCTGACAAATGCTTGCCTTTCTTTCGAACACTTAAAGCGAACAAAAAATTTGAATGGACCAAGGAATGCGAGGAAGCCTTCCAAAGGCTAAACGCGTATCTGGCGTCACCGCCAATATTGGTAATTCCGGTCAAGGATAAGCCAATCTACATCTACTTGGCGTCCACGGACGACGCTATCAGTTCGGCCTTGGTACTCGAAGATGGGGAAGAGCAGAAACCAATCTACTTCACGAGCAAAACGCTCACAGGAGCCGAAAAAAGATATCACCGCTTAGAAAAACTGACGTTCTCATTACTGCACTCAACTAGGAAGCTGAGACACTACTACCAACAATACCAAATAATCGTCAGAACGGATAGACCCCTCAAGCAAATGATCGAACAACCAGATATTGCTGGAAGGATGTCAATATGGTCCGTAGAAATCTCAGAGTATGGGATCGCCTATGAGCCAAGAAGGGCCATTAAGGGGCAAGCGTTAGCAGACTTCATAGCGGAAATGACCGGACCAAACAACGCCCAAAATTGGACTTGGAGCGTGCACATCGATGGCGCCGCGTCAAACTCCCAACGAGGAGCAGGAGTGGTAATGCGAGCCCCAGACGGCTCCATCATCGAAGAATCCATTGAAATCGAGTGCCCTATTACCAACAATCAGGCAGAGTTCGAGGCGTTGATCGCTGCCTTGAAATTGGCAGCCAACATAGGCGCCAAGAGATTAGAGATCTTTGCAGACTCCCAATTGGTAGTACAACAGATGAACGGAGAATATGAAACCAAAGACTCAACCATGGTCCAGTACGCCGAAAAAGCAAAGAAGATCATGGA
>QANZ01047370.1:5326-32768 GCA_003254925.1 Chamaecrista fasciculata
CCGAGGGGTGTATATCACTAGTCCCTCCGAAAGGTCCGAGGGGGAGTCCACGCCATCAGTTTCCGCGGGGTGTCTTCGGTTTCCGAATACCCTGAGTCTTCTGGACTTCTTTCCGTGGAAGCTGAAAAGTTTCGGATGACACGTGGCATGGGAAACGAGAAATGTGTGGAGGAAGTTCTTCGGTTTCCCAGGTTGCTGACGTCGGCAGCGTCTTTTCAACTGCCTGCTTTATTTTTGAATTTTCGTACGGTCCTTTATAAACTGCCATTTCCCTCTCTTCCCCCATTTTTCGCTCCCACGATTTTTCAGAGCAAAAACTCAAGAGTCCGAACTCGAGCAAGATATACTCAGCGACAATGGTGAAGCCATCGAAGAAGATTCCGAGCCATAAGAGGGGGAAGGGTGGAGCTTCGTCATCGATTCCTGATGACGGAATCCCAGTCGCTCGTTACCTCGACCCGGTAACCGCTGTGAAGAGAGGGTACACGGTAAACGAGAGGAAAGACATGAAGAGTGGCTGGGGAGGTCCCGCCATGGAGCCCGATCTGTGGTGGAGCATTCATTCAAAACTGATGCACGTGGAGGCCGATGGCGCCGAGGCTCTGTGCCGTGCCCGAGGCGTAGTGGCCTGGGCGTCACCACAAGGACTGCCCTGCAACGCGCCTATCGACCCCAAAATCGTGTTGGAGAAGTCGAAATTCGCGGACCCTGCCGAACTCGCGACCTTGAATGAGACGTATTTTGCCCCGGGTACTCCAATGAGGAGGTTGGGCACGTTGCCTGCCACATCAAGGAAGGCGTCAACGGTTGGGGCAATGAGATACAGTTTTGCACATGAAGGGGGCTTTTTATTCAACGAACATGTCCTCCAAAATGTGGGAATAAGGTTTCCGCTCTCGGACTTCGAGATGGAAGTTCTGAACTATATGAACTGTTCTCCGGCTCAGCTGCATCCTAATTCTTGGCGGCTTCTCGCCATTCTCCAGAATGTGGCGGCGGAGCTAGAAGTGGAGCTGACCGCGAAGGTCCTATTCTGGGCATACCGGGTAGAGTGTAAAAATGGAGGGTGGGTGAGCCTCCATTGCATGAACAAGCCCAACCGGTATAGTGTATTGTCTGCTAATGTTAGCAGTGTGAAGAAATGGACGAACTACCATTTCTTCGTTTCTTGGGAGCCGGTTGATCGGTGCCCATGGTATTTGGATGACGAGGGTTATCCTCGATTCCCCTTGTCATGGTCGGAGCCCGTCGCTGGGCAGAGAGCGTTGGCGAGGGAAAACTTGAGCCCCGAGGAGCACCATGCCGCCAGGCTGCTGTTAACGGCGGCGAAGCAGGACGGCAATGATTACAAGACGTGGGGTAAGTGTCAGTTAATTAACGTTCTGTTTTTCCTTTTAGTTTTCTGCTTCTGGGTTTACTTTGTCTGATTGCTCCGTGTCTGACTTATTGTATCAGTGATGCATCACCTTGGTTTCCGGGGGCGGCTGGAGTACTTCACCAAGGCCACCTCCAGTTGCGGCAGTTTCGTGATACCTGCCTCCGAGGCGACCCTCCGTCTGCCCCTCCTTCCCACTGCGGCTGCGGAGGGTGGTAGAGATGCTTCTCCCCCAAAGAAGAAGAAGAAGAGAGAAAGGGCTGTTTCAACTGGAAGTCCGCTTGGGAGGGGTGCCTCTCGGGCCATAGAGCGAGGGGTGACCGTTGCCTCCATCGTGGCCCCTACTGTTATGGCGAGGCCAATTGCTCGTGGGTCTCCGTCGGAGGATAGCCCTCCCATGAAGAGGCCCAAACTAATCTTGTTCGAAAGTGAGGATGAAGAGGAGGATCCAAGCGCAGCTCTGAAACCGCGGGCGTCTTCCCAGTACTATTCTGCTCCAAGGGGATCGTCGGGCAGTCTGGCTGCCTTGGAGGGCGGCGACGATGCCGGGGAGAAGGCCGATGAGGGGCCCATCGAAGTAGACAGTGCATCGTCATCTGGTGAGGAGGACTCGCTGACTATAAGTTAGTTGGTGGGTGGGAGTGGGACTTCTGGCATCCCACCAGTCGAGGAGGGAGGGGTTCCTCCGCCAAGCGTGCTGCCGGTTATTGAGGAGGCTGCATCTTCGTCGGGGGGCGAAGACTTGCCAACCGGGGGAGGTACCCCGCCATCGGAAGATGAGAATTTGGTCACTGAGGAAGGTCCATCGTCCTTCGAGGAACCAGACTTAGGGGCCGGAGGGAACATACCGTCACCACCACGGGAGGAGGGGAGCAAGAGTCAAGCAGATGAGGGGGGTCCGGGTGTTGGGACGGCCACAACTCTGTCTGGGGAGATGGTCTCTCCAGCTGGTGGCGCGACTTCGCCGCGTGGGGGCGGGGCTCCAGTCGGTGGAGAAAAGGTTATTCCGGGAGGGGGTAATGATGGCTCTGACGCGGGACCGTCACGCGGGGTGGTGGCGGAACCTCTAGATGTTTTGAACCCTCGATATCCCAGCCGGCTCCAAAGGGGGGAGTGTTGCCAGCAGATATCTTGGGAAGCAGTATCAACCCCTTCTTATTCATGGAGTCCTCCTGCACGCGGGCCGGCAAGGACCACATGGATAACTTGGTGGCTAAACTTCCTCGGGATGTTGCCGCCGATGCCATTAAACACGGTTTGGAATCTTGCCGCCGAATAGCAGTGCTTTACCAGCAGTTCGAGGACATCCGAGGTAGGAATTCTATGCACAAGGCTCGGTTGGCCGAGTCTGAGAAGAGGGTTGTCCTCTTGGAGGGTCAAGTGGCGGAGCTTACCGCCGAGAAAGGGGAATTGGGGAAGCAGTTGGAGGATGCCCGTGCTGTGGGGGTGTCCAAGGTTGACGAACTGCTAAGAGCCCAAGCGGAGGAACATGGTAAAGAGCTGGAGCGCCTTGTGGAGGACTATGAGTCGGCGCTAGATAGGCTCCGGGGAGAAAAAAAGTGCGGCTGAAAGTGCTTTTGAGACTCGCCTTGAGGCGATCCGCGCCGAGAGGGAGGAGTTTGCGCGGGTGGCTGCCGAGGAGTTGGCTGTCCAGCGGGGTCGCTGGGCGTCGGAGATGGATGCTCTTCGTCGGGAGCACTCCGCTGCCATCAACGAGTTGAAGCGTGACCACGAGGCCGTCGTGGGCCGGATGGCGACGACCCACAGCCTGTCACTCGACGCGATGACCAGGAGACTGGAGGAAACCCTGGAAAATGAGAGGGCCCAACTCCAGTGGGAGGGGTAGTGCTTCTATGAGAAGGGCTTCATCAACGGGGTGAGGCAAGTGGTCCATTTCCATCCGGAGGCTGCCCGGGGTTTTGATGAAGTGCACCCTATGCGGGAGGTGGCCAACGGTGTAATCGTCGACCGGGTCCGTCCCTTGGAGAAATGCCCGGAGCGCCCTGCTGATCCGACGGAGAGAGGGGAATCCTCAAGTGGTAAGTTGGACCTGGGGAGGATGCTTCTCGGAGTGGTGGTGAACGTGCCGGGTACTCACCCGTCTGCTACGGGCGTCTCTCCTTCCCACCAGGATGACAGGCTTGGGTTAGGCTTGTTCGGCGATGGGGGTGATGGGGAGGATGGAGCTGATGCCCCTCTGAAGGGTTCCGGGCCGACTGACTGTTCGACCGACGACTACCTGGTTGAAGATCCTGTGCTGCCGCCGGGGGGTGTGTGAATGTTATCTGCTGTAAACACTTGTAACCCCCTCCCCCTTTTTGATGTAATAAACTTTGTAAACTTGTAAATTGATGACTTTGTACATAATATTTGTTTATATGAAACGTATTGTAAGTGCTGGCGTTTGGTGCCATTTCTACTCTTTAACCTGTGTTATAGCGCGTAGAAATTATTCGTAACGATGTGTTACTATGTGTGAGTCACGTTGTTTGCTTCTTGAGTTTACTCGTGACGTGGCTAGCCGGGGCAGGTGACTCTGACCTGCAGAGCGTTGGAGCTCAAGTGTCCGAGGCGTAGGGGAGGCGTCCCTCCCTGCCTGTGTGGAGGACCGAGGGCCCATTTAATCATTCGTGACAGAAAGAGAAAAGGGGAAAAAATAGCAATAAGAAGAAACATGATTTTCACTAAACTTTGAAAAAAGTTACATGAGTGCTGTCATGGAGACAGGTATTTCTTTAGCTTAGCTATATTCCATGGGTTTGGAAGATGGTTTCCTCCCATGGTTTCTAGGCGGTAGGCCCCTCCTGGGAGTATTTCGTAAATCCGATATGGACCCTCCCAGTTGGGTCCCAGTTTGCCTTCCGAGGGGTTGACCCTGTTGTTGGCGACTTCCCTCAGGACCAGGTCTCCAACGCGCAATGTGCGTTTTTTGACCTTGGTGTTGAAGTAGTTCGCTATCTTCTGCTTGTATGCAGCCATCCGGATCAACGCTGTCTCCCTCATTTCCTCAGAGATGTCTAAGGATGCCTGGCGCTGGGCCTGGTTCTGNTTTGAAGATTAATTAATATATTTACTCATGTTTAATTTAATTTATTTGTTCTGAATTCAAATTATCTCTTTTTTTTTTCACAAAGATCCTTATACTATTCTCATTTGAGTATTGAGGATGAATGTTACTACAAGTGTATTTTTTTTAAAAAAAAAATAAAAGTACAACATATTGTAATAAATATACAAAATATTAGGCACATATGCAACTCACCGGCTAAAGAAAGTGTACAAATGTACAATGGTTTGAGGTTTGACAATTAGGCTTTGATTTAAGATAAATTTAAAATCTGAATATCTTTTTTTTTTGTCTGAATATCTTAAAATTAGAGGTGAAAAACATCAATATACATAAAAGTTTAAAGATAAAAATCTTTTTTTTTTTGGTTTTTTAAAGGGATCATCCAATAAAGGAAATTTTATTAACTAGTACTAAATGTCAACACCTCTCTTAGGAAGAGTTCGAACCTAAATTTATTATGCTGTGAGAAACTAAACTTTTTTATTACACCTAATAAACTAACCTTCTTTATATCACTAACTCCACATATCATGATGCAATTGGTTGAAATTTGCAAAGTCATAGCATATCAATGAATCAAATGAAACTTTGCATCTTATATATTCACAACTCACAAGTATTGTAATGTAAAATAATTAAATAAAGTTAATAGAAATATATAAATATATATTTAAAAAGTTTTTTTTAATTATTTTAAATTACAATTATTGTAACTAATTTATAATTTTTGCTATAAAATTAAAAATTAGAAAGTATGTACATGTGAAGTTGACTTATATATATATATATGCTTATATTGAATGCATGCATAAATTTTATGTTGTTTAGTTCCCGGGTTCTAACCCGTAGATACCTGGTTTGTACTTTCGTTCACCGTTTCTTATCTATAAAAAAAAATTGTGTTTTTTATCCATGTACCTATGCAATTATTCAATAGAACATTCAGGCCAAAAAAAAAAATTATTCAATAGAACAAGTGGATCTCCAAATAGGTCACGTCCTCGTCGCTACACTACCTTTATTCAATAGATGTAAACCTCAACATAGAAATTAGTTATGAAAATTCCCCCACTTTAATTAATTTAATAGTTTTTGTGATTCATATAAATTTTTATGTTGTAAAAAAAATATATAAATTTTTATGTAATTTGTTCATCAACTTATATTTTATTTCTATTTGAACTCCTACTATTAAGTAATATGAAAATGTAATTAATTAACTTATAAATCAAATTTTATATAAAGTTTAATAAATATTTCAATTTACGAAATAATAATAATAATAATCTTCAAATGTTCCAATTAGACTCTAAATAATTGGGTTTTGATTTTTTTTTTTGTCCTTTTCTCTTCAAAAGAAAAGTAGTAAAAAAGGATACTAATTTTTTATGACTGTTTTATAATATTTGTCTAAATATCAAATTGGTCCCAAATATATGGGGTCTATTTCAAATTAGTCCTAATTTTTTCATTTATTTCATATTGATCATACATAGATCTATAATTTTTTAAATTGGCTCCAAACCTACTTTTAAGACGCGATTTGACCTCATTTGATAATAGTCTCAACAAGATAGAGAAAGAATTATTTAAGAGTTAACACATAGTTTCAAACTCGTTGCATTCAAACTTGAAATGAGATAGATATGACTAACTTCATTTGTTTAATTTTGAAACGACCAATCTACTTTCGAGATATGATTTGACCTCATTTGTTGACTGCCCCAAATGGATAAAAAAAATACTCGTCAAAAGCAATCTCCTAGCTCTAGATTCATCGCAATTGAATTTGAAATAAAAGATATATGATTAATTTGGGACCAATTTAAAAAATTATTAAAACATGTAACATGAATCTGAAATAAATGAAATATTTTTTATCAATTTGAAATCTACCTCATATATTTGAGACCTGATATACACTCCTCGGAATGACCCCTCGGAGTCGTTATCCAAGGACACAAAGGATACCCGACGAAGGAGCAACCCGGGCAGGTTCCCCCTCCCACACTCAAGCATTTAATGCCAAGATATTGGCATTAAATGCCAGGATCCGTGAAAGCACGTGATAGGACAAGAGGGACACGCAAAAGGACTAAAACGCCCCCTGCGCGCAGGCAAAACCATGAAAAGCACTCCTGGCTATCACTGACAACCAGGAGAGAAGGCTGGAAATCCCACCGTACCCTGGCAGTGATAGCTGTCACGTCAAAAGCAGAAACCTACACCAACCCACTTTTCCTCACACATCCCGAGTACACCCCTAACGTCTCAGAGAGAGACCTCGTACGAACATGAGACAAAAGGGAAGGAGGATAAAAGGAAAAGGGGGGACCTTTTCTAAGGTAACGACTCTCTCTCTCTAAAAAAGTATTCAAACTCTCCAGCTTTCTCTCACTAACTTAAGCATCGGAGAAGAATCGCAGGGAACCCCCTGTGCATTCTCGTTTGCAGGTTCCGACGACCCCTACTTGCCGGAAACTGCCTTCTACTGTGAACTCAAGGTTAGATTTACCCTAATCCAGCTTTGTAGTTTTCAAGACCAATTTGAAATTTCAACATATAATATTTTACTAAGGAGATGTTTACTCATGGCGTTTGGTCGGGTGCACAGAACACCCATGAATTATTAATTTTGAGCAACCAACACCCTTCCATCTATTTCCATCCAATTTAGTATGTTCAATACCACCTAAGCAAGGGAATTTAAGTAATTTTTCAAAACTCTAGAAACCCATCCAACCCCTCCATGAACCAAACCACAAACTAACCCAACTCATTCCCAATTTTTCAGTTTAGGACATATGTAAGAATGGTCAAAACGTACTTTTGGTCCCTTATGTTTGAGTTAGGTTGCAACCCAGCCATTTATATTTTTTTTTGTTACAATTTTGGTTTACAAATTTTTTCAAAAGTTTCACTCTTTCGTCCCAACGGTTAAATGAAGTTATAGCTCTATAGTTTCAAGTTTAAATGCAATGAGTTTGAAGCTACATATTACTTTTGACAAATCTTTTTTTTGTCCAATTGGAACCGCCAACAAACAAGATCAAAGTGGTCTACGAAAGTGGGTTGGTCATTCCATGGTCAAATGAACGAAATTGGTTATATATTTATCATTTCAAGTCCAAATGCGACGAGTTCATAGCTTAAGGTTATTCTTGACGAGTCATTTATCTTTCCAATTGAGTTTGTCAACAAATGAGGTCAAATTAAGCCCTAAAATAGATTATTATTTGTAGATGGTCTCAATTGGCAGAAAAAAAAAACTCATCAACAATATAATAACCCATAATTCTGAACTTATCGCATTTAGATTTGACCGTTAACCGAGTGACTCACTTCGCACGTAGCCCAATTTGGGCTTGTTTGCTAACGAACCAAATTGGACAAATAAAGAAATTAATCGTCAAAAGTAACATGTATTATTGACTCATTGTTTTGAATTTAAAACGAGAGATATATAATCGCATTCTATTGTTAGGACCAATGAATAATACTTTTAAAAAATTGTTGGGGCTGAAATTGTAAAAAGAAAAGGATAAAAGGCTAGATTGCAATATATTTAAAACATAAGGGACTAAATGTGCATTTTGGCCTTTAAGAATTTATCAAATATTCATATATAAGAATATGGAAATATAACATTTGAAACTATTGTAAACTATTTTTAATAATATTTTAAGTAATTTAAAAAAAATAATATTACCAAAAAATATATTTCTATAAATCAATTTTTTGAGTATGCAATTTTTGGGAATAAAAAAATATATTTATCTATCAAATGTAATAACTTAAATCTGTTTGTTACCCTTCATATCCCACTTGAAAGCAAAATAAGGACACAATAAAATGTATTCCATTCTTAGTGGAGGTTGAAGTGTCAGTTTTTACTCTTGAAAAAAGCGAAGTCACTATCAAACTTTTAAGAACAATTTAGAAAATTAATACAAGAAAAATTTTGAAAAAAAATGCATAAAGTAAAAAGTAATCTCGAACTACAAATGAGTTTAGAAGTAAAGGTGTACACTGGCAGAGCCAAACCCGTGACCCCACACAATGACATTAGGGCCAGGTCAATGGGTCTAATCAAGCTAAATCGAGCTAGTTTTATTTTTTAAAGTTAAAATACACTTTTGATTTCATAATTTTTTTTTTGTAAGGTTTCAATTTGATCTCATATTGTTTTGCTCAAGTTGTAGTTTGATCCTATGTTACACTTTTGGTGTCATATTAGTACATTTATTTTTTAGGCCAAAATAACAATACATTTAAAAGATATCCAAAAGAAAAAAAAAATAACTAACAAAACAAAAACAAAATGGAGTAGAATAAAATCTTTACAATGATGGACTTAACTTAAGTAGAAAATCTAAGGCTTAGTTAAGCTCAATCAGTTTGCAGTTATAATAAAATTATATTAAATAATCGTAATGTGATTATAAACAAATCAGATTATTTGTTGATATGTTGTATGGATGAATGTTGATTATTAGGGTGAAATTATTTAAATGAGTATGTAATGATTATGAATGGTAGATAGAAGGGTGAAGAAATTGATAAATTGTATAGAGGTAGAAATAGAAGAGAAAGTTGAAAAATGTGGAATGTGATTTTTTAAAAAATCAAGGGTTGTTTGGATGCGATTATTGATTATATTAAAATCGGCCAAAGTCTTATTTTGGTCCCTCAGTTATGCTCATTGTTTCAAATTGGTCCCTCAGTTATTTTCGTTCCATATTGGTCCCCCAGTTTTGAAAACTTGGTGCAGTTGGTCACTCAAACGTTTTCCGTCCAATTTTCTGTTAAAAAAAAGGGAAAAACAAACTTTCATCCTCCAAAAGTTTTATTTTCTTATATTAAGGTCCTTTTCTTTTATAGTAGGATCAAAACGTAAGAAAAAGAAATAAATTAAAATTTTAATAGAATTTGCCCAAAAACTCTCTCTCTCTCTCTCCCCCCGCTGTCATCTCCACAACCTTCCGTCACAGAACCTACCAAACCGGAACGATCTTCCGTGAAGCCACTGCCGGCGGTGGAGGTGGTGGCGGGGAAGACCGTTCCGATTTGGTAGGTTCTGTGACGGAAGGTTGTGGAGATGACGGCGGGGGGAGAGAGAGAGCGAGAGAGAGAGAGAGAGAGAGAGAGAGAGAGTTTTTGGGCAAATTCTATTAAAACTTTAATTTATTTCTTTTTCTTATGTTTTGATCCTACTATAAAAGAAAAGGACCTTAATATAAGAAAATAAAACTTTTGGAGGATGAAAGTCTGTTTTTCCCTTTTTTTTTTAACAGAAAATTGGACGGAAAATGTTTAAGGGACCAACTGTGCCAAGTTTTTGAAAACTGGGGGACCAATATGGAACGAAATATAACTGAGGGACCAATTTGAAACAATGAGCATAACTGAGGGACCAAAATAGGACTTTGGCCTATAAAAATCTGATCATGTCACTGTTTGCCTCAGAAAACATAATAATCTGATTATTTTAGAAGTTACTTTTGAGGTGATTATTGGGTTTGGTCGACCAAGATTATTTTTGCCTACGAAATAGTCGACCGGGAAGACTAATTGCGTACATTGGTTGCAATCAGGGCTCGACGTTCGGTCAACCGGTGATAAAATAGTCGACCATTTTTTATTGATTATAATCGCATGTCTATATTCGATATTCAGTCGACCATTTTTTAATCGGTCGACTGAATGTCGGGCTGCGATTGCAATCGCAGATTGATATTCGATCGACCGGTGACAAAATCGGTTGACCAATTTCAGTTAAATTATCATTTTAGCCTTGTGATGTTTGATTGAATGTATACTAGTATAGGTAATTAATGGTATATATATAGGGTTATAATTGTAATTAAGTGTATTTGATTATTAAAAAATTAATATTATAATTTAATCAAAAAAAATTATCAAACAAACATAATTATTACAATTATAATTAATCTGATTTGATTATAAGTGCAAACAAACTAAATCTTACTTAAGAGATTAAAATTCAAGTGATTCGAAAAATAGTGCACAAAGAGAAGCAAAAAAAAAAAAATTATCGGAACATTTCCATTTTCTCCACAATTTAATTTAAGTATTTAATAATTCCAGGAAAAAATACACTGAATCAAAAGCGAAAAGAAATGTATATCTCAAGTCTTCTCCTATACATTCAAAACTTTAGGATACCCTATGATGACTATCCACACAAAGAATAAATTATAATGTAAGTCATTATAACCTAAGGCTAAACCTAAGAATGGGGGATGTAACAAATCCTATCAAGGATAGAGACTCACATGGATACAGTACACAACACGGACACTTACACGTCAAGTTCTTAAAATTACACGACATATATTTATATGTAAAAATAATTGAAAATCAATAAATTTTAATGAAAACTTTAAAAATAAGAATATCAATTTATAATCTATGTGATGTGTTATAATTTTCTATTGTTTGTTATGTTAAAGTCACCAAAAATTGATTTTATATTTTAAAACTTATAAATATGTGTCGTATGGGTGTCGGACACGGACACGTGTCTGAACAGCGACACGCCCTCAAAATTAAAATTATTTTATGCTTCAAAGGAAAATTAAAATTATGATTTAAGGAAATTGTGGCAATATTCGAATGGCAAAAGACTCTTTGGTACCCCTAACATTTGGGATCAGTTTCAGTTATGCCCCTAGCGTTTATTTTGTGTGAGTTATGCCCCTAATGTGAAACGTTGGTGTCAATTATACCCTAAGCTCAATTTTTCTTGGGCCAAAGTCCTACTTTGGTCCCAAAAGTTTGCTCAAAGTTTCGTTTTGGTCCCTCAAGTTTCCGTTGAACTTTTCGGCAAGATACACAACGGCCCCGACGACTATGAAAACTCCTAATCCAAGGTTTTTTTTACCTCCTAAGTTCAATGGCGGCCTGCATTTTTCAAACAAATGATCGGAAATATGATTTTCGGCGATTGTGTAATTTTTCGGCGGCTTGCCAGTCATTTTTTTCTAAAAATGGAGGTCGTCATTGAACTCAGAAGGTCAAACAACTTTGGATTAGGAGTTTCCGTAGTCGTTGGGGTCGCCGTGTATCTCGCCGAAGACTTGAGGGATCAAAACGAAACTTTGAGCAAACTTGAGAGACCAAAATAGGACTTTGGCCCAAAAAAATTGAACTTAGGGTATAATTGACACCAACGTTTCATATTGGGGCATAACTGATACAAAACAAATATTAGGGGTATAACTGAAACTGACCCTAAACGTTAAAGGTACCAAAGAATATTTTGCCTATTCGAATTTATTAGATTGGTGAGATTATTTTAGTCATGAAAACGTCAGATCTAATTTTAATTTTTCCTCATTTTTTTTCTTTTTTATTTTTTATTTATTTTTTGTTTTATGAGAAGGGGATTAAAAAAATAAAGCAAAAGACCCCAAAAAAACAAAGTAAAGATGAAAATAAAATTGGAGCATAACAAAACTTAAACATTATATACAAAATAACAAAAAAAAAAGAAAACGAAATAAGAAGAAAAAGCAAGAAAACAAAGAAAAAAATAAAATAAAAAAGGAAGAAAAGAAAATGAAGGAAAAAAGAGGAACAAAAGAGAGAAAGGGAGCACGTAGGAAGAAATAAATGGAGGAAAAGAGAAACTTGCTCACATACCCTCAAAAACTTTACTTCTCTCTCACTACAGTCATTTTCTTTTTACAGACAGGGATCAAAACATGTATTAGAGAAACTAATTAAGGGTTCTTTTTTTCAGTTAAGTCATAGGTATTCCCTGTTTATCCGTGTAACGATCTAAATGAAGATTAATCCCATTCGGGCCTCAGAGACGAAATGACCAGGAACTAATTAAGGGTTTAGTTGCTGTGTTTGCTAGGAACTAAAATTTCTATCAAACTCATATTAGTCCCTCTAGACCTTGCAATTTAATCCCTTCACATAGTGAGTTGCAATCTTGAATGCATTTGGAGAGAAAATCTTCATTGTTAATCAACCTCATTCATAAATTAATCAAACATAGCCCAGAAATTGACTTTATTTTACATATATTCCAATGTGATCTGTGGTTCATAATTTTATTGAGGGCTTTCCAAGAATATTATAGTTAATTGGCTTTCATGACTTTCTCTACAACTTCTTAGTATTTAGCATTCTTTCTTTCTTTCTTTCTTTTTGGCCAAATTATTTAGCATTCTTTCACACTTTATGTGTTCTGCTCATGTCATGTATGCTATATATAATTATTCTAGTGATCCACCTCTTTAAATTGTATAATATAGACTTATGACAGAATATTAAAAATAACAAATTAACATAATCTGATAATAGAAAGAACTAGCTAGTAGAATGAGCCAGGAAGTCATTGGGAAGTTATCAAGAAAATTAATTAACTTCTCATCAGTTATAAGTTATAATCATAAATTCACTTGATATAAGAATAATATAATATAATATATATACGATTTAAAAAAAATTTATAATTTATTCTACAATATTAATTTTAAATTAATATTTGTATATCCTTTAAGGCATACGTAGTCCATAAATTATATAATATCTAAATAATATATATATATATATATATATCTAATAATATTAAAAATAATAATAAACTGATTTGAAAAATCAGATTATTAAACAGTTAATTAGTGAGAACTGAGAAGTTAATAAAATTAATTAACTTCCCACAACTTCCCACTATTTTCAATTTTGTGTAAAAATTTTGAATTAAAATATTATTTTAAATAATCTTATTAAATTAAATTTAAAAATAATATTAAGACATGCAAAACTACTAATATAGTACATGACTTTGAGATCTTCCCGAGTTCTGAACTTCTGATAATTAATATCCTAAATATAAACTAAAACTAAAATAAATTTTGACATAAAAATTATTAGTAATTTTTGAATAATTTTTACTAATTTTTTATCATTATAAAAAAAATCAAAATAATAAATACCTAAATTTAAATAATCCCTCCATTTATGTTTTAAAACCTAAAAGAATAACCTTTTAAGAAAAATCTAAAATAATAACATAGGAAATCAATTATATATGCTCTCTCGCATTCATTTAATATTCGTAATTGAAAGTTATTATTGTCCTTAACTCCTTATTTATGTGTTAGCTTTGTTTTATATAATTTTTAAATGCAAATATGGTGTTTCCACAAATTAAATAGGACGTCGAGGCATCATATCAAAGGAATTCTGGTTTTCTAGGAATCTTAATGAATAGGGAATGCATAAAAAAATAAGGCAAGATATATTAAAGTTTGTCGATTTTTCTATAAAAAGTGGTCCCATAAATAACCTATGTGATTGGTATACTATCATCTATGAATAAGGTTTTAGTTTTCCTTCCATGCATTCCAACTGATCAGCAAACATTTTATTTAGTTTTTTATAAACAAGATTGCAAAAGAGATTAATATTTAATATCCAATAAATATATACAATCTTTGTTCGATAGAGAACATAATTTTGTTATTTTTATTCTATTTAATATTTAATATCTAATAAGTATTAGGTCCAAAATCTACTTTGGTCCCTAATGTTTACTCAAAGTTTTGTTTTGATTTTTAATATTTCCTAAAAGTTTCATTATTAGTCCCTAACTATTGAATATCGTCATGTCTCTCTTGTTTTAAACCTGAATGTGATTAAATCAAAACTATGAGTTAAATTTGATAAGTTATTTCTTTATCTAGTTAAAGTTATCGGCAAAAAAGGTCAAATCGAACCTGAAAATAGACAGCTTGTTTCATGAATTTAGTCATATCTCCCTTGATTCAAGTTCAAATGCAAAGAAATTAGAGTTACAAATTACTCTTGATGAATTCTTTCTTTATCCAGTTTTTTTTTTAATACACCTTATTTGTCCAGTTGGAGTCGTTGGCAAACGAGGTCAAATAATACTGTGAAAATGAGTTGGGTCAAAACATCAATATTAACTTTCGGAGTACTATTTGACCTCAGTTGTCAACAGTCACAAATAAATAAAGAAAGAACTAGTCAAGAGTAACTTGTAGCTCCGATTTAGTTGCATTCAAACTTGAAACAAGAGAGATATGATTAAATTCATGAAACAAATTACCCATTTTCAAGTCCAATTTTATATTCAATTTAACGTCGTTTGTTGATGACTCCAACTAGCCAAAGAAAAAACTCATCAAATTTAATCTGTAGCTTTGATTTAATGGAATTCGAGTTTGAAACGAGAGGGATATGACCATATTTAATAGTTAGGAACCACTGATCAAACTTTTAGGAAACATTAAAGACCAAAACGAAAACAAAAAAAATATTACAGACCAAAACAAAACTTTGGATAAATATTAGGTACCAAAATAAGCTTTTGGCCTAAATTATAAGGTCTCTTAAGTAGAATATAGATATGATGCTAACAAATCTTAACCCAGTTGGTAAGAAATCAATTCATAACTCATAAGGTCGTGAGTTCGAATCCCGCTGCCGATATGAGGGTTTTGATGATAGACGATCTGTAAGTACCTCTGTAAGCTCTTATAAAGCCTGGAGGCATGCCCTGACTTTAGTGAGCCCCGAGGTCCAACTCATCTAAACTTTTCTCTACAGAAAAAAAAAAATATAGAAATGATAATCGAAAATCTATATTCAATGAACTTGTAAATTTTATTATTTATATTTAAGTGTGAATAAAAAATAAATGAATCCGACTTTAAAACAAATAAGGGTACCCAACTCATATAGTCATATACTCATATATATATATATATACCATGGGCTTTGCATTCCCTTACTATAAAATATGAAATTATTTAAAAAGATTATAAATAATTTGATAAATATATTTAAAATTTGAGATAATTAAGTTTATTTTATTTTTTAAAAAATGAAATGTTAAACTAAAATTAATATTAAAAAGATATAATTTTTTAGTAAACATGGATGTGGGAACATGAGTCATATATGGAGGTGGGGTATCTTTTTCTTTTTTGTATATATATTTCCATGTATTATATTATGTATTATGTTTTAAATAATTTATTTTATACTATAATTTTTAAAGATCGACTACCAGAAGGCTCATCGGACATATATAATAATAGTATAGATATATAAAATTTTCAAAATTTTATGTGTAAATATATTATAGATTTATAAGGAGAAAATATTGTTATATATATTAAAATAATTTAAAAAAATTAAAAAGTTTTATGTGTAAATATAATTTTAAAAAAATTATTTTTAGTGCTTATAAATTTGATGAGAATACGTCCATCTTAATAAATACATAAATTACTAAAAATTTGGGTATGAACATAGATATTTTCCATTATTAGCAAGAATGAATAACGATCATTAACTGATTTTGTTGATTTATTGTTCATTTTTCAGTAAATCAAATGATTTCATTTTTTGACAAGTAAAAGGAAAATTAAATTAGTTTATAAAAGATAAAATTATAAGACTTAAATTTTTAAATATATAATTAAAATTAATTCGATTCTTTTATTAAATATAGTTTAAATTTTTTAATAATTATTAATTTCTAACATTAATTGTTTATTATAATTTTAACCAAATTTAAAATTGTATCAAATTTGTCATTAATTTTGATTGATATCCTCAATCAAAAAAATCAAATTAATTGCTATTGTATTTTTTAATGATTAAATTGTATAATTTTAGTATCGATACACAAACTTAATTATAAAATTACTTTTTTATTGTAAATTAATAGTTTGGTCTCTGAAAGATCACCGAACTAACAACTCGAATTTGAAAGATTAAAATGTACATTTAGTTCCTAAAATATTAAAATGGTATACTTTTTAGTCTCTAAAAGATCAAAATAGTATACTATTTAATTCACAAAAAAAAGACTAAAGTGAAAGGGATTTGAAGTTTTCAGGACTAAACTGTAATTTAAAATGGACAGAGAACTAACGGTGGGAGATTTCCAAAATATATGGGACCAAAACTGAGACAAAAAAAATATAGGACTGATTTGGGACCTATGCAAAGATACAAGACCAAATTCGAGACAAAAAAAAGATATAGGACTGAGTTGTCAGTTTGGTAATCTTTCACTGACCAAATTGTTAGTTTATTTTATTTTTTTATTTTTTAAGTAATAGAGCGTGAAGAACAGACGCTATATCCGCGAATGGGAATAGAGAGAGAGAGCTCAAAGGTGAAATGTCAAAACAGAAAACATGGCAAGTTACATCATTTGCACTTCAACTTGTCGCTTTTTCAACTTGGCGCCGTAAAGAGGCATTCTGAAACCTGAATTAATCAGAGCCGTTGGATTCAGTTACAAACTTATAGATACTGTCTTGACACGTGTCTATATTTTATTCGTTGAAGCCCTCCTATAGGATGCTTTGAGGATGGCCAAGCAAGGCGAGGCATTCATTCATTATTGGCATGATAAGATTTTAGTGAGATACTCACATGTTTTCATTTTATTTTATAATTTAATTTTGATTATTACTTCTCTAAATTTTAAGTTAAGGTGATTTGTTTATTTTTTTGATCAATAACAATGTATGTTCTACACTTCTACAGTTCTACCACCTTTCATCCGTTAAAAGAAATGTTTAATTTATGTAAAATTACTTATATTTATATTATAAGATTTTTTAATGAATATATGACACATGATGAAAGTTTTGTATATAACAAATTATGATAAAGGAAATATTAAACACTACTATCAACCATTGAAGAGAAGGAATAAAAATAAACTATTAAAGGAATCTTATTACAAATATATAATGACCCATATTTAATTTTTTTCTTAAAAAATATTGTGCCTAACTAGAACCTTTTAAACCTTAAGAAATAAGCTAATAAACTCTTAACCCATAAGGTCGTGAGTTCGATTCCCGTTGCCGATGTGAGGGTCTTGTTGGTAGGCGATCTGTAAATACTTATTGAGTCTAGAGACATGCACTGGCCTTAGTGGACCTCTGAGACCCAACTCACTTAAACTTTTGTCTAAAAAAAAAAAGAAAGAAATAGTGATTTATGTTTTTCTATCATGTAAAAATATATACTTTAATTAATTATTTATTTAGTAAAAAAAAATTGATTTGGTTTGGTTTGGTTTTTTTAAAGATTCATGATCCAACTATTTAATTGTAAATTTATAAATATACAACATAGTCTGTAGAAGTTTTAGTCGTTTTACTCATTATCCTAAATTATGTGTCAATGAAAATTAAGTATCAGGTGGAAATTTTTTTTTATATTTTAATGATTAAAGAATAAATTACTAGTTTAGATGTATACTGAAAAGATTTCAAGTACCATTATCATAACATATTTTTTTCTATTTTAATATATATAAGAAAAAAAAGAACTATACATATTAAAATAAAAATAAATAATTTCATAATAATTTGATATTTTTAAAAATTAATAAATAATATGAATTATTTAATATTGGGTAAATTACACTTTGATACTCTATGAACCGATTTCACTTTGCTACCTTGTTCTTTTAAAAGTGACACTTCGGTACCATGTTCTTTGTACCATTAACATTTTAGTACTCTGTTCTTTTAAAAGTGACATTTTGGCACCATGTTCTTTGCACCGTTAACACTTTGGTACCATGTTCTTTCAATAGTATATATTATTTAAGTAAAAAAAAATGATATCCTCAAATCGGTAACTAGATATTAATCTTTCTCGAAATATAAAAATCACCAAAGTAAATTTTATCTCTACCAATAATTGATATTTATTTTAATGTATGCAAAACTACTAGTAATTATACGTATATGTTTATAACCAATTTAGTTTATTAAGCAATACTAAATTTAATTTAAGAAGTTGCCTTCTGTTTTCCTATTAATGTAATATTCAGCACATGACCATCCTAAATTTATCATTCTTTATATTTTTTTATTAAAATANATTCTTATACTATAAAATGCAAAGAAAGCATTAAATTTTTAATTTCCATATAAAATACCTCTTCCACTACGTTTATTTTTTCTATAAAAATATTATTGTTTTTCTTTTGCCAAAAAAAATATTGTTATTACACTTAGCATTGGTCATATCGTTTTTCATTTGTTTGTTGCAATATATTTTTATTATTTTGTTTTATTTAAGTTCTATCAACTTAATCACCACTAATATAATTTTAACTATGTAAATAAATTACATTTTCGTTCACTTTTAGTTCCACAATTTTTAAAATCCAAAATTTGGATCGGATCTGATAAGGGATTCCCTGACGGTATGATTTGGTTATTAGGACCATTACAACTACCTTTTTCCTCTCTTTAAATTAAAATATAAAGACTTTTTCTATTAATTCTAAAGTATACATTCTCATTCTTATTTATTTGACTTTTACTTTCTCTCTTAAGTATCGAAGTAGTAGACGAATTTCAACCCAACGCCATACCTTTTTTATATCTCATTGTTGATAGTAGGAATCCCATAATTGATTTCCAACTTCATCAATATCTAATTAATTAATTAATTTAATTGGGAGAGGAAAGTAGGAAACAATATAAAGAAGATGCCAAAGGACTTCTAATGAAGCCTAATAGTCAAGATTACACTATCTTCTTTTTTTTGCCTGACAAGATTACACTATATAAATAATTAGCAATAAAATTTCAGGCCAAAAAATAAGTAGCAATATGTTCACAAATTAATTTTATTGTATATATAACATGCAAGACAGTACAAATGAAGCATACATTTGTGATGATAATAATAAGGGCGAGAAAATAGTTTGAAAATAATTATTTGTATTAAGAATATAACCACAAGCATGTACATATATATGTAATACTAACCAGAATTAACCACATGCCAACAATTTTGTTTTTTGGACAAAATAAAGAAGTATATTCAATTCTTTTTTAGAAAAAGGAAGAGAGAGTAAAAGAATATAATTGGATAGAGACTGAAAATAATATGCAAAAGATAATATTAAATGGAATAATTTTGTGGAAGGAAGGAACTTTACGATGTTCAAGAATTGCAGGCACTTAGGTCAGAAAATTAACCTTCCTTTTTTACCTTCCTTTGTGTAGAATGAATTGAGTGGCGTCGATCAGAAACAGAAAATAATATATTAGGGGAAAATACAAAGATTCCTTCAAGTATGATATAATTGTAAATAGTAAATACTTTTTTTTTTTTTTAAGTCATGGGTATCTCTTGCCAATCCGTATAATGATTTAAGCGCGAAGATTAATCTCATTCGAGCCTCAGAGACAAAATGGTCAGAGCCCTCTCAACAATGTCGATTCTAGAGATCAAATTTAAGTCATCTCCCTAAAATGTAGCTCGCATAACCGCTATACCAAACACTTGTGGGTAATTGTAAATACTCTATATATATACTGAATTATTAAATTTAACAAATAGTACATTGAATTTTTATAATATTTTAAATTTTAACATCTATTGGTCCTCTATATTTGGGGTGAATTTTAACCCATACCTTTATCTTTTCTTTTTTGGGTTGTGATAAGCATTCCCCCAAGGAGATTTTTTTGGACAATTCTTCGTAAGGGCCTATGACGATTATAAAGGTCAAATAGGATTATCTTATCCAACAACATAGTCTAATTGTCTCTCAATTATCATAATTGTCTGACTTGACTTGTACTCCAAGGGACTTTCCTTTCCCTTAGTCTCCTTATAAGTTAGTTCGTAGCTCTTTGAAAAGGTAGATTCGCATTCTCTATTATTTGAGATTATACTTTCTCTCTTAGACTTATCACTAACTTTGGAATCGGAATGGCTTACGGGGTCAAACCCCTGTCGTGCCTTTCTGCAAGTTTCCACATTTCCAGTCATCAAAACAACAATCCACATTTCGTATCTTCATCATGTTGCAAAATTGGTCCTACATTTTTCAGAATTATATTTTTCATTTTTTAGTTCCAACGACTGAGTGTAATCATATTTTTTTTTTCAAAGTTGAATGTAACAAATCTAAAGTTACATATTTTTTTATGATCTCAAACCAACTTTCAAGTCTAATTTAACCTAATGTGGAAAAGAGATAAGAGAGATAAGAACAACTTCCAAGTCTAATTGATCTCAAACTAGCTTTCAAGTCCAATTGATCAGGTTGCAAAATTATGAAAAAATTGATCCCAGACCATCATCAAATTAGGTTAAGTTAGACTTGAAAGTTGGTTTGAGATCAATTTTTTTCATAATTTTTCACTTTTTAGTTCTAAACTCACTTTTGAGACAAATTCGACATCATTTATTAGCCGTTTCAATTGAGTGAAAAAAGGACTCATTAAAAGTAATTCATATTTTTGAACTCGTCGCATTTTGACTTGAAACAAGAGAGATATGATTGACTTTAATTTGCTCGATCAATTGTGAAATGAATTACTCACTTTTTGGACACGATTTGGCTTGTTTGCTGACGACTCTAATTGAACAGAGAAATTACTCATCAAAAGTAACACGTAACTCCGAACTCATCACGTTCAAACTTGAAACAAGAAAGGTAAGACTACATTCAACTGTTGAGACTAAAAAATAAAAACTTACAGAAATATGTAGAACCACTTTTGTAATAATTTAAAATAAAAAGAAGATAAAACACTAGATTGAAATTCACCCCAAACATATCACATCAAAAGTGTAATTTGACCTTTTGGAAAAACTATTTAATATATTTAGAAGTTGAATGAAGTATTTGCAGCTAAACCATACTTAAATCCAAATATTTGTATTTGCACCAAAATATATATATATATATATATATGTATTTTCGTACTTTTCGTTTTCGTTAAATTATATTTTAAAATTTATGTATTGTTACTAAAATATATATATATTCAAGATAAATATCAAAATAATTTAATTAAAGAGAATTATATATAAATTTTTTAGATCTCTAAAACTCTACAACATTATTTTATTTGTATTGGTGGTATATGGTACGTACTGCATCATCTTTAATTTTTCACTTCACTTTGTGAACAAGAAACACATAGTACAGAGTGTGTGCAGACTTTTAAGCTTAAAATATGCTCAACTCTACATGAAAAAGCAGCCAAAGCAAGATAGATAATTAATGGACCATACATTACATGATTGAAATAAATTGCAATAAATGGTGGTTAGAAAGTGTCTAGGGTTTGTATTCTAGAATATGTTTGGGAGCTGAGAAAAGAAAGGTAAAAGAAAAGAAAGAGAAATAGAAGAATCAAAAAGCAAATTAAAGAAGGAACATGTGGAAAGAATGGGAGTGGGGTTTATTTATTTTTGGTTAATATATATGATCATTGGATAGGGTATTTTAAAATTTGACCAAATTTAAGTGTAGCTTCTTTTTACATGTTTTAATCATTTTCAAATGAAAATAAAAGGTTTTCTTTCTTTTTACAAAACTTCATATTATAAAGTGTTATATTTATCGATAGCTATGAAACACTCCATTTTAAAGTTGTGTCATCGCTGATAAAAAAAATGGTTGTGTCATCATGTCAAACATAGATTTAAGGGCGTGTCACCATGTTAAATATGTGTTCGTGTTTAATACTTGTATAACACTCATATGACACATATTTATAAGTTTCATAATATAAAATTAATTTGTTTGTGACTTTAACATGACAAATAATAGAAAATAGTGACAGATATGACATACATTATGAATAACTATTGTAATTTTTAAAATTTTCATCAAAATTTATAATTTTTAATTATTTATATATAAATATATGTCTGTCGTATCATGTAATTTTAAGAATTTAATGTATTAGTATGTCCATGTCCGTATTGTGCCCTGTGTCCTTGTCAGTAGCCACACTTCATAAATTAATAAATATTGAGTTTAGTAGAAGAAACTAATTTTCTATAATATGACAAAATTCACGTTCCAATCTTCTTTAAAAGAGATACTCATATTTAATACTCAATAGCATATTAAATAAGATTATCTCTAATAGAATATTAGCAGAAAATATACTTGTGAAGAAAAAAATGCTATATGTTTTTAAAAACTATATAAATCATTATTAATCTCACAATGAATAAATAAAATTCAAAAGAAAGAAAAGAAAAAAAAAATAATCCAGATACATGTAATAAAATTATTAAAAATTTTCAATGTATAATTATAATTTTTTCAGCTATTTAATTGATAAATAATTTATATATATCTACATGCTATTATATATGTTTGAGGAATCTTCTGCTAGTCGTTCATTTAAAATTATATTATAAAATAAAGTATTTTATAAATAATACATAAAAATATATATAAATAAAAGTGAAAATTCATCCCCACATTTTATTTAACCCCAAAATAAAACTTCAACTCCACATCCACGTTCACCCATTTTTGTTCCTTGCAAAGTTTATTATATATCCAAACTCAATTTTTTTTATGTTTATTCCAAATCTTACAAATAACTTTTCTTTATGACAGATAACTCCACGTTGATGAAAATGTTATTGTTATATATTTTTAAACAAATTATTTTAAATTATATGTGTATATATATATATATATATATATTTTTTTACGTGTCCGTTAAACACCATAGTATATATGTCCTTGCATTACACTAGTCACCATATGACCATAGGAGTAGTCAAATATTCCATAGCTATAAAATTCTCTATCATATGGTAAAGTTCATTTTTTAATAATATTTGGGTAAATTATACTTTGGTACCCTGTGGTTTGACTATATTTCACTTTGATACCCTGTGTTTGAAACCTGACACTTTGGTACCCTGTGGTATTCTCCATTAACACTTTGGTACTCTTTGGAGCTATTTTGTAATTTTAACCATAACAAATTTTTCAAAAATTACATACTGACCCAATTTTTTTTTAATTTTTCATTTTAGTCCCTAGATAATATGTATTCAGAGACCTATTTGTAATTTTTTGAAAATTTTTTGGGGTCAATATGTAATTTTTGCAAAATTTGTTATGATTAAAATTACAAAATAGCTCCAAAGGGTACCAAAGTGTTAATGGAGAATACCATAGGGTACCAAAGTGTCAGGTTTCAAACCACAAGGTACTATAGTGAAATAGGGTCAAACTACAGAGTACTAAAGTGTAATCTACCCATAATATTTCTTCACCAATCGCCAATCGGACCAATCCACACTGCATTAGATTTTTTTTATATATATAATTGGGTTCGAGATTTACACCATTGAATTTGGCCAGGCGTAGAATATATTGTTTTAAAGATATATATTTTTTTATATTGCATATAATAAAAACTTTTTAATTAATTCGTGAATTTACAATGAATCAACTAATTAGTTTTTGAACAATCAAAATATATGATTTAATCCTTGAATTATTGTAATTGCCAACGATTTGTTCCATTAGTCAAATTCAGGAACCAAAAGATAAAAATTCAATCTAAATTCAGGGACAAAAATATTAATTTAGTATAAATTCAGGGACGAAAAAGTATAAAATTAGTTCAAACTCAGTGACCAAATCATCTAAGGACCAAATAATTGGCAATTGAAATATTTCAGGGACAAAATCGTATATTTCAATTATTCAGGAATTAATTAATTGATTTGATGTAAATTTAATTAGGACTAGATCATAGTAGTTTTTTCTTACATATAATTTATTTTATAAATTAACAGTTTGATGTTTGATAGATTATTGAGTTGATAACTCCATCACTACAAAATTAAAATTAAAATTCAATTTTTTTAAAAAATCAAATGATATACTCTTAGTCCCTACAAAAACCTAACAATATAGGTTTTAGTTCATATTAAAAGATTGAACTATGTATTATAATTTTTTAGAGATTGAATTATTAATTTAGTAATTTTTCAAAAATTAAATTATTATTTTTTTTATGAAAAAGCAAATGCATTCAAGGCCTTTCATAAGAAACGACAGAAGCAATACAAGGAGGCAGAAATTCCATCCAGATATTAAACCCTGTGGAGGAAACTGCAAACTTGGCTAAGTTATGAGCAGCAGAGTTACACATTCTACTAACCCAAGAGAAAGAAACATAATGAAAACGACTACAAAGCCATAAAATGTTTTTAATGACAACGTGTAAAGGAGAAAAGTCAAGTGGAAGATTATTGAGATGAGAAGCCACCTTGCTGCAATCAGTCTCCACAAAAACCCTATAACAGCCAAATTGAAGAGCCTGCATCACTCCAAACTCCACAGCCAAAGCTTCTAGCATATCCGTGGAACCAACAACATGTACAGTTTTGGAGACCCCACCTAAAACTTCACCTCTATGGTCCCTAATAACACAACTCAACCCACAAACTGACTCAAAAACAGCAGCATCAACATTAATCTTAAAACAACCAAAGGGGGAGGAGCCCATTGACTAGATTCAGTATTATTAGACGAATTGCCACTAGGATTGGGTAAACTAGAGATCTCAGATAAAAGGCCTCTAGTTTTTTCCCACAACTGAGTATCATCCGCCACTGGAGCATCCGGCTTTGATAACTTCAAATTTCTCCTCTCCCACACCTTATAAACTGCCACAACAAATTTGCAATATCACTCTGGTCCCACTGAGTCACAGCACACGAGAACCACTCAAGAAAAGGAATGTGACAGTCAAATTCATGAATAAATTGCAACTGAGCGTTTTCCCAAAAGGAAACCAATCGAGGGCAAGAAATCAACGCATGAAAAATGTCCTCATCCTCCACATCACAAACTGGACACATCTCATCTACATCCATACCTCTGTTATTTAGGATAGTTCTAGTGGGAATAATTCCTCGACACACTCTCCATAAAAACAATTTATACTTAGGAGGAATTTTCAACTTCCAAATCTCGTCCCAAATACACTTATAATCTCTAAGGACTACATCACGATCATTGTGGATAAAATCCTGAAAGTTTTTAAAAGATTTATACCCCGACCTCACCTCGTAACTACCATTGCTGGAGAACTCCCAAAAGAAAGAGTCAGACATAACATTCAAAGGCAAAGGAATCTCACAAATATTTTTAGCTCTAGGATAATCAAACATCTCATGCACTTTTAGAACATTCAATTGCCTCCCACTATTAGACAAAAGGTCAGAGATAAATTCAACATCATTAAGAGAGTTTCGAAAAAATCACCTCTTCACCATGAAACCCTGGAATCCACGGACGATCAGAGACCTAAATGTTCTTGCCATCACCGATCCTCCTCCTAATACCCAATTTGAGCACTTCTCTACCTTCAAGAATACTACGCCAAGTGAAGCTAGGATTGGAGCCAAGCTTAGCTTCCATAAAGCTGCAGCTGTTAAAGTACTTGGCTTTCAAGACTCTAAGCTGAAACAACTGGAATACACAATCACATTATCATGTTTACTAACATTTGATTAATAAACATAATACTAATCAATCAAACTAGAATTAACCCTAACTCATCAATTGAACATACACTATCCAGACATTAGAAAATACGGAATAGCTGACAGTGACAGTCTAGTCAACCGGTACCTCAAAATAGGTAATCCAACACAATTAATAAACCATTACAAGGACATCAAATACTCTTTATATATAAACATCAATCCTATCAATAATTCACACAAATAATCTTTAATTACAATAAATAGTCATCCAACAAGGCTGGTGGTGACAATCTAATCAACCAATACCCCGATCCGGGTAAACCAGCACAAGTGTCATGATCATAGAACAAATGGTCATCTTGACTTTAGGCTTTTCCAGAGCGTCCTCCGGCATGCGCACAATCCAACAGCCTGTCACCTAAGGAATCCACCTTAGGCCATCCAATGGAATCCACCAAAGGACATTACCCAAATACTCATCGCGAGTAAGGGGAGGATCACACACCTCAGTGAATCATGACACGGTTCCAAGCATACAACACATCAATCATAATATAACGATTATTCATAACCACTCATTCATCCAACTATTAACAATCCACATAGTTCTTCTTTACATATAACTCACTTTAGTCATATACTCTTAACAGTTATAAACATGTCACAAACATAAACACATCCACATATTCTTTATTCATACTTCACATATACATATCATTCTCTTATTCCCATATCTTCAATTATAAATATATCACATTTCACCTTCTTAAAACATAATCATCAATTCATTACATTCCTTACCCAACTTCACCAATTAACTCATATTTGACTTTAACTTTTCTTCACAATTTCATAACATACAAATTATTAACTCATTTATCATACACTTCCATTACCCATCTTATTCATTCATTAACCAATCATTTAGACATTACTTAAACTCATTTTAAAAGCATATTCATCATCAAACAAGTCTCAAAAGGAAAACCATTCAAAAGTATGAAACAAAGCACCCAAAACTACATAAAAACACTCCATTCAGTCAACTTTGCTAGATTCTCGCTGGTTTACTCCAAATAAGCGAGCTTCCAGCAAATTCTGCAGAAAACAGCAGCAGAAAAATACATTTTGGTCCTAATAAAGTGCATACATGCTCATTTGATGTCAATCCTTTCTCAACATTAAACATACCAAATACACACCAAAACCTTACATTAAATCCACACCAAACATCATATAATTATCACAAGCTCATGAACAACTAATCACTAGTTTTCTCAACCATACTTACGATAAACATGCATCAAAATCTACCCAAACCTAACACTAATCATCACATAGTCATCATACACATATAAATTCATCAATTACTGAAAATAAACACATGAACCCTAACTTTCTAGAAACCCTAGAATGAACACATGCGGGAAGAGATGACTTGAGATGAGGAGAGAAAGAAGAAAACCCTACCTAGGAAGTGACCCATGCTTCAACCATGCTCTTTGATCATCTTCTTCTTCCATTCTTCTTCTCCTTCTTCTTCCTCCCCTTTTCTTCTTCTTCTTCTTCTTCTTCTTCTTCTTCTTCTTCCCCTCTTCGCCACTTTCTCTCTCTCTCTCTCTCTCTCTCTCTCTCTCTCTCTCTCTCTCTCTCTCTCTCTC
>QANZ01047370.1:32788-53921 GCA_003254925.1 Chamaecrista fasciculata
CCTCCCTCCTCAAAAAAAGTTTCTACATTATTTTAAAACACTCCTTAAAACTCACATTCTCACCACTTTAATCTTTCTATTTCATTTTAATCCCTCCTATATTATTTAGACTCACAAATTATTACTTGCTATATTATTAAAACTTTCTGAATCTTTCATTTTAGTCTCTTATTACACTCGGGTATTACACTTAGGTGTAGACAAGCTATCCCAATTAATCCAGTGTATCTTCCTCTTCTCGTCAGAGTTGCCCCACTAAAACTTAGCTGAAAGCATCTCAAGGCGATTACAAAGACTCTTAGGGAGCAAAAAGCAAGACATAGAAAAAGAGGGGATCGCCTGAGCAACCGCTTTAACAAGAATCTCCCTCCCAGCACACGAGAGAATTCTTCGCTTCCACAATTGAAGCCTCTTCCACACCCTTTTCTCAATGGACTTGAAGGTCTGATTCTTACTTCTTCCCACATGATTTGGTGATCCCAATTATTGTTCATTCATCGCTACTATACTGATGCAAAGAGATGTAGTGATTCTACTCTTGACATTACTCCTAGTGTTGGGACTAAAGAAAATATTAGTCTTAGCCTTATTAATCATTTGCCTCGAATACATCTCATAAGTATCCAAAATGCCTTTCAAGTTATCCACATGTTGTGGAGTCGCCTTACAGAAAAAGCAAACTATCATCAACAAAGAACAAATGACTAATATCAGGAGCATCCCTAGTCACTTTGAGTCCCTGTATAACCCCTTTACTTCGCGCATCATCCAAGAGGGCACTAAGACCTTCAGAGCAGAGAAGAAACAAATAAGGATAAAGGGGGTCTCCCTGCCTCAGTCCACACAAGGGGACAAAAGCCTCAGAATCTTTCCCATTAATCATGACCGAAAAAGAGACAGTCCTTACACACCCCATGATCAATGCAATCCATTTATTTGCAAACCCCATGCTAGCCATGACCTCTTCAAGAAAATTTCATTCAACTCTGCCGTATGCCTTACTCATATCAAACTTAAAGGTCATCCAACCATCAATCCTGGAGCGCTTGTTTCTAAAAATTAAATGATTAGTTTACTCTTTCTTATATGATTATACTAACCTCCTTTGCAAAGCAAACCAAAATGTTTGGCCTCTATTGTAACGCATTTTTTATCAATATTATTACATATAACTTGTGATATATGTGAATATTTTGTTTTTTATCTAGTATATCTGAAAATACAAAAATAATAAATTTAATCTCAATTAAACTTGCTTTTTATTCATAAATGAGTTAAGTTTACTTTTTATATTGTCATATGCGCATAAAATTGTTATTTTATTGATATAAATAAATATAAAAATAAAAATGAATATAAAATTTAATCAAATCAATTTTTTTAAATGGAAAACCCAATTAGGCCGGGGATTTGGATCCTCTAGAGTTCTTTCCCATGCATTTCTTGTGGAGTTAGACTAAAAATATGGATTCCATGAAATAAAAATATACAAAAACTAAATTTCCTTTTTCTCTCTCTTCTTTTCTCTTCCTTTCTCTCTCATACTCTACAAGAAATGTAGAGAAAGGAACTCTAGAGGATCCATTTCCATTAGGCCGGTCTGACATGGTCCAATTTAAACTTGCACAGATCTGACCTGTACCATATTGATTTTGTCCTTTTAAATGAAAGACAAATTGCAATACATTTATTTTGACCAGAATTTCACTGTATATTTTCATAATATAACAGTTCAAAAACTAGAATAACTTGAATTGATAGTTTTGAGAGAGAAAAAAGTCTGAAATAAAATTTTTTAAATTTTATTTTCTTATAAGGTATACATTTAATACAAATAAATACTATATTGCAAGGCATTCCTCAACATTTTACTTCCAAAACATTTGCTTAAATTTCAAAAGTAAATGGCAAAATGTATTATTCGAAGTTTTGAACTTACACTAATAAGAAAAATGTATTGGATGCCATAATTTTAAATTTTAAATTGTAAATTATACATTTTATGCTTTAGTAATAGTTATCATATATATGTAGTTTGATGGTTCTAGTTATAAAAAGAATTAGATCAAAACTTCAAACTAGTCTCAAATGTTTGGGATAATACCGTTTCATTTGTTTTCGATTGATCCTATATATTTTTATAATTTTTAAAATGGTTCCAAACTACTGAATGTGGTCATATTTCTATTTTCATGTTTGAATGCGACAAATTTAAAGTTACATGTTAGTTAGGATCATAAACAAACAAAGTCAAATCGGGTTCTAAAATTGGGCCACTCAGTTAATTGGTCATATATCTTTTTTTTTTCAAATTTAAATGTGACGAGTTCGAAATTATGTGTTAAGTCTTGAAGAGTTCTTTTTCTCTCCAGTTGAAACCGTTAGCAAATGAGATCAAATCACATCCCGAAAGTAAGTTCCGGACTATATTTTCAAGATTTTTCACTCTTAGTCCTAAACCTACTTTCGAAGGAAATTTGAGCTCGTTTGTTGACGGTCTCAACTGGAAAGAGAAATAACTCTTCAAGAGATAATACATAATTATGAAATTATCACATTTGGATTTGAAACGACATTCAGTAATTTGGGGATCAATTTAAAAAATTATGAAAATATGTAAGATCAATATGAAACAAATGAAATATCTAGGAGTAATTTGAAATTCACCCCATACATTTGGGACTAATTTGAAATGTTGACCTAAAACTTATTGACGACATAATATTGGAATGACCAAATAATTTATAGTTTGACCGTCTTCAATTGTATTTGTTTAGTTAAAATTGATTTTTTTTATAATATTGGGAAAAAACAGGAGAACACAACAGACGAAACGAAAAAGGAAAAACGATACAGGACCCAACAAGAAGGATCTTAACCCGAAGAGGTAGAACCTAGTTGCAGTGTCGGCTCAGCAGAAACAGAAAAGTCAGAATCACAAGAGAATCGCAGACTAAGACGATTCACCTGTGATACCGACGGCTGAACACGAGACCGTCCCCAGAAATAAGAATTACGAAAAAACCATAAAGCATTAATAGTACAAATAACAGAGTCCCACGCGTCCTGGACAGAAGCTTCATCTCTCCTCCATGCATTACACCAGAACAGAATCCACGTGCGGACAGACAGAAACCTGCTAGTGTCAGCAAGGAAACCAAACCTGGAAGAAAATCAGACGGCCCTAGCAAAAGGGTAGTACAGAAGAACATGGTCTATAGTTTCATCCTCGTGAGCACAGAATAGACAACCACCTTGTACCGGCAAGTGAAGACAACGAAGAACAGAAAAGCAGGAATAACATTATGAATGATTCGCCAGAGGAGAAGAAGCAATCGCGGCTGAACCTTGACCCGCCAGAAGTCCTTCCAAGGGAAAACAAAAATAAACAAATGGTTACCATGATCTGACAACATCTCTCATTTCAAATTCGAATGTGACGGATTCATAGCTACGAGTTCCTCTTACTGAGTCCTTTGAACTAGAAATGAGAGACGAGAGAAATATGACCAAATTCAATAATTTGGGACCAAAATGAAACAGTTTACTAACATTTAGGACCAAAATGAAACACTTTGCTAACATTTAGGACCAAATTGAACATTTTGAAACATAATGGACCAAAATGAACATTAGGGCATATATTTAGGACCAAAATGAATCTTTAACCTATACAATTATAAGTTAAAACTGTAGTTTTATTTGGTCTCGTTACCTTCTACAATTTGGTGGTTGTTCACTTGTTTGTTTTTATTTTGATTAGGCTGGTGTTTATTTTACTACTTTATGCTAATTTTGTTGTCTGAACCTAATTTTCATTAATGCTACCTTCCTAATTTACGAAAAAAAAAGAAATAAATTATATAAGTATATACAAAAAAAATTAATTAGAGCATTATTATTTATTAGTTCTATGAAAAAATAGCGTAAATTACTGATTTATTAATTTCTTAAAGATGTTATTATGATCAATTTAACTTTCTTTAATTAAAATGAGTAAACCAACACTTCAGTTTTTTAAAGATTATCAAGTTAACAATTTAGTTATTGGAAGATTGAAATACACAATTTAGACCCTGAAAGATTTAAACGGTATACTTTTTAGTCTTTTTCATAAACTATAGAGTATATCGTTTGATATTTTTAAAGATTAAAGAATATATCGTTTTGATTTTTTAGAGACTGAATTATCAATTTGATGATTTTTCAGTACCATATTGTTAGTTTTTGACAAAAGTCAAGCACATATCTTAGCTCATGGTGAGTGATAATGAGTGGAAACTAGTTTTCCTAAGTACAAAATCTGATCTCACTCTGCAAAATTCGTTAATTTTTTTTCACTTGCTATCAAATTTCCAACCCAAAAGTTCTTTCCAAGTCTAAGCAACATTAGTGATTGCATGGATTGGATTTTCGGCCCTAGTTATTCACATTGGGTTGCTATGGCTCTTAGAATATAAATTGAATTGGGGCTTAATTGAAGTTTGGCATTTTTTGTCACAAATTGGGGGGGATTTCATTGGCTCATTTTTTTTTCTTAATGCTCAAGCACATGCATTTCATTTAATACCAAGGATGTCCAAAAAAAAAAAAAAAAATTTAANCAAGGATGTCCAAAAAAAAAAAAAAAATTTAATACCAAGAACCCTGCAGAGTTTGAACAGTTATCACATTGACACATTTCATTATCTCTTATTGCTTTTCTTCACCCTGCTTTTCACTTAATTGAAACTTAATAGGATGAGGTCTCTTACACAATACTATTTCATGCAATTTCAAAAGTTCAGGAAATTAAAATGCACTTGACCCCTAGTTCAGGTGAGTGATGTGCATTTTAGTCTTTAAAAAATTTGATCTCAGGTTAAACCTCTTACGATAATTTAATAATGGCAGTCCTATTATCCTTAGAATTGACATTATTAAAAAGATTTTAAACTGTTCACTCTCTCATTCATAAGATTGATTTTCACTTGAACTATTACACAAAATATGCAGAGGAAAGACATGGTTTAACAAAAAAAAAAATAATGGAACTTGGAAACATATTTAACTATACTAAATATTCCTAATGATTAGACAATTTTCCAGACTATGTATACTACGAATTTGAAGCAGATATCCTTCACATGAACACTGAAACAGATAATGCTAAACATCATTTATTCTCTGGAATTCATTACAAGCAAAGCTCATATGGCAACACCACAAAAATTGTCAGAGTATAATGTTTGGTATGCAAAATGAGATTTCATCTATTGTACAATAAACATTGTTGGTATCCAAAGAGGCATTAAACTTTTTCTCGTCAACACCTTCCAGAGAATAACAAATCCACTCAGAAAGAAAGAAAAAAAGGGGCACAAGTGCAAAACTCATACAGAAGAAACTAGAAATCTAAAACTAATTAAATATACTTCATTGACTATTAGCTGGAGCAAAACCAGGATGCAAATTACTCGGCATCTTTTTTCTTCTTGCCGACTCTGTATCCACCAACCACACAAGCATGGTCTCGTTCATATGGCTCAAGGGTCACTTGCTCAGTGGGCTTAAATTGATCTGCCCTCAGCTTGTTAACTTCACTAGCAAATACTGCTGTGGCCGGGACTGTCGAGTCTATGCAGTTAGCCTATCACACAAGAAAATTAAGTGAACAAGAGTTGCAAAACTCAGAGAAGGCTCTTGATTATCATGTACCAACATGACCAATTAGATCCCTATGTCTTGTCAATCAACTGAAAAATTCTCCACACTAATTATGTTTACACAAATTTATAGAACGAGATCCAAAGTTCATTTAGAAACCCCTTACATGAGGGATTGACAAGGCATATTGAGATAAAATGGTAAAACCTAACTGGAAAAAATGACAAACTGAAAGAGAGGACCATGATCAAATAATATTAACACAATAAATTATTAGGTATGTGAACAAACCTTAATTGAAATAACAAAATGACCGCCAGCTTTCAAATAATATGAAGCATTCAGCGCAAGAATTCTTGCCTGCAAAAGGTTGCAAGAGAGAGAATAAAACCTGGATCTTTAGACTATTTATATGAACACACTATGTTGGCAGGTTGTGCACAGAATATTTGATTACCAACAGATATAATAATTGTTCTGTAAATAAAAGAAAAAGTGAGGACGTGCAAATCCCACAACGTACATACAAGGCTACTCAAAGGAGAAAGAAATATAAATACAGCAATGTAAAGCAAGAAAATAAATAAACAAGCAGACAGACTGATGCATCAAAAACTATAAAGTAAATTAAAGAAATAAAGAATTTGGTGTGCATCAGAGACTCGGGTCTGCATCATCCAAGATGTCTTGAAGGGGAATCCGAGTAAGCTCATCCTATGCACAGTGCATCAAGTACTGAAAAATGCATATTCACACAAACATAGATTGACGCATCAAAAACTCAATAAAACACATGAAAGAAACAAAGAATTTGATGTGCATCAAAAACTCAATAAAACACATGAAAGAAACAAAGAATTTGATGTGCATCAGAGACTCGGGTCTGCATCATCCAAGATGTCTTGAAGGGGAATCCGAGTAAGTTCATCATATGCACAGTGCATCAAGTACTGAAAAATGCATATTCACACAAACACAGATTGATGAATCAAAAACTCAATAAAACACATGAAAGAAACTAAGAACTTGATGTGAATAAAAAACTCAGGACTGCATCATCCAAGATGTCTTGAAGGGGAAATGCACAGCTTCAAGTATTGAAAATATGCTTATATATCAAAGAAACATGAAGAAAATTTTCAAATATAGAAAAAGAACCATTTAAAATGTTCTTAGTGAATATTACACAAAGAATTCATAAATTATCAACAGACCCAATAACATTAAAGAAAATATAGTAAGATCTTTTGTTGCCCATAAAGCGTGTCAATAAACTTGAACCAAACCTGATCAGGCTGAGCAACATCAGAAAATATCACATCCACCATGCCAACCAACATCCTGTATTTGGCAGGATGTCTAGCATCTTCAATAATGGGTATAACATTAGTACGCTTCTTTGCCATGTTGACCAAGTCTCGGCCACTTCTGTGAGAAAATTCAACTGCATAGACAACTCCCGTCTACAGACAAGAACGGTACATATAAATCAGGCCTTCCCAACTTGACATATAAACATGGTAAGAATTTCAAGTGGTACTTACTGGTCCAACAATGTCAGAAACATGAGAAACAGTAGTACCGGAAGCAGCTCCTAGGTAAAGAACTCGGGCTCCAGGTTTCTGTATTACACATAATGCAATGAAAATATATATGTTAGCTACAGTATTAGGAATAGAAGTCCAAATTATAGTACACTGAGAAACAGTAAAGATTCTTACAATCCATATATTGTCAACTCCACCAAGAATAGCAGAAGCCAACTTGGAGCGAAAAGGGTTCCACACCCGGTACTCAACTTTGGAACCATCCTCATTCTGTATTATACAGAGTGTTTAGAGCCAGCATATAACGTAACATAGAGCTTAAACATTAAAAGAATGGCACATAATCAATTGAAACCATGCAATAACATAGTTGTTAACATACTTTATGACAATTAAGTACAGTAGATTCAAGACATTGTGCAAACCAGTATTCAGAAAAAGGATAAACCTTTAATGTGTTCCTCTTCATACATTATCCAGTCCAGAAAAGGACAGACAAGAGCTAAACAAAAGCTTTTACAGTTCAAAGTAGATCAAGAGAGGCTAGTACTGAAACATAAGCTTAAAGTTCCAACTTGCAAATTATATGACTAAGCTTGGAGTCTTAGCAAATTGCAGATATTCAAAAGTCATGAGCATATTGAGTAATAATAAAAAAAAAACAATACTTATAGAGGATGAGAAAGAAAATAACCTGCACGGTGATCCTTTTCTCGTTGTAAACAGCTTCACCAGGAACTAAATTCTTAGTAACAAGGGCATCTTCCTTACCCTTGGCAATGAATATTCCCTCATGTCTGTGAGGCTCAACCACAACCTTGCTTCCTCCTTTCATTCCACCCCTACCTCCTCCACGACCACCACCTCGACCACCTCCACGGCCACCACCTCGACCGCTTCCACGGCCACCACCGCGAGCTTTCATATCAGATCCTCCTCTTCCTCCAAAACCTCTCCCACCTCCTCTGCCTCCACGTCCGCCATCCCCTCGGCCCCTGAATCCTCCACCACCACCACGACCTGCTTAGATTTACAGCATTAGAACAAGAAATGATTCTACATAATGAAATCGAACTTTGAAACTCCACATATTCAGTGCATCATTTATAAAAGAAAAACGATAATCCATCACTATACGAAAGAGAAATGATAAGGAAAATGCAAGTTCTTCAATTACCACGGGGAGGAGCCATCTTCTACGAGCTTGGAAACTGAGGGCTGAACGGCGTGTTGATTGCTATTTGCTAAACCTACAATAATGATAACCCCTACAAAGAAGATGGAGAATTCTCAATTTTTGTAGGCACTTTATATAGCGCAATTTAGGGTTTAGGGTTTTATGAATCTTTCTGCACAAAATAGAAAGCCCAATGGACTTGATTTTGGGCTTAAAATGCTTTTACATTAGTCCAATCAATGGATTAATAGTATTTTATTTCTTTTATTTTTCCTTATTTGTTTGTTTTTATTTTGATCGTCCTTACTTTTATTTTTATTTGCAAATCTAAATTTGTAAATGCATAAAATTTTTAGTAGGAGCATATGGGTTTTCACAAGGTGTTTTTTTAAAACACTTCTAATTCTACTTTAAGTTATGTTTTACTCGTTTAGAAATTTCAAAATATTTTTAAACCTATTTTAACTTTATTTGATGTATCAATCAACTTTTTTTAAAAAATTTTGTATTTATAAATTATATTATATGTGCGATGATGCTTCCGGTCAGTCAAAATTAAACAATTAAAAATTTTAAAAAATTAAAGAAATAAAAACTACACAGTTTCCATCACTACATGCTAAATGTCCACTACTCTCACTTCTCATCCACTTCCCTCACACACTAAATATAACTTCCCATTTAAATATATATATATATAGACTAGGGGCTTGGCGTGCCCTAACGGGCACGCCAATATACATGTAACGTTTGAATTGATTTAAAGTTGAAGATTATATTAAATTTTTATATTGATAAAAGAGTAAGTTTGGGACCAATTTGAGAAATTATAAAATATTTAGGACCAATTTGAAATTGTTTTTTTAATTTTTAATTGTTTTTTTGCATTTTTTAATTCATTTATTTTTTTAAAGAAGTGGGGAGAGTGAGTGGGAGAGAGAGTGGGTGATTTTTTTTTCTTTTTTAATTTTTTAATTCACTATTTTTGACCAACCATAAGGGGTGAAGCCATATAATATAGTATAGATATAACTTTCCTTACCACTACTTGCATAATATTCGATGTATCTAAAGAATTATATTTTCATGAGATCGTTTTTTTTTTTGTTTTTAATTATTAATATAAAAATATAACAAAATTATCTTTTTTTTAATTTTTGTATATGATTCTATACTTTTAATTATTTAGAACTTTAAATGTATACTTGCATGCCCGTTAAGGCACGCAAAACCTCTAATTAATATATATATATATATATGATGGTGCTTCTTGTCGATCAAAAATAACGAATTAAAAAATACAAAAATCAATTGAAAACTAGACTCCTATGGACCATATTGTAATTTCCCTGCAACTACTCTCCCTCCTTTTAAAAAATATAATAAAATGGAAATGTGGACAAAAAAAAAAAAAACAGTGAACCATACAACAAGTTTATACTGAAACTGATCTATGCAATGTTCTCTCTCCCTCTCCACGTACTTCTTCTCTTCTACACATTCTCTTCTGCAGTCTACAAAATGAAATTTACTCCCATTTTAACACCATTGTGTCCCAATCACTCTTTGCACTATAAACTCACTCACTCTCATACTCTTTTTCTCTATTTTCTCCACAATCTTGGCCTCATTCATCGCTAATTATCAGTGAGTTCTAAGATGCTTTAAGGCTTTTTGCTTTTGCTTACCCATAAAATACGAATTAATTCTTCCTTATCATTCTTGCTTCGTTTTCAGTTTTATATCTCTTCCAAGAAAAATATTGTGTCGGTGCAATACTAGGAGTAGTTATTGAAAGTACATATAATCCTAAAGAATTTATCTACATAAGGTCGATGAATTTTGCCTACACGTATTAGATTAGTGCAATATTGTTACAATGATAAATAAATATATATATATCCTTTAGAAACAATATTTAGCATTGTCCAATGTCTCCATACTTGACATTGTCTAGTTTTTCATTTGTATTTTAATTAAAGGTGAGCAACTCAACCCGCCAACCTGCAAGTTTGCAGAAACCAACTCCACCCGCAGCTATAGGCTGGGTTGGTTTGGATTCGCGATTTGGGTTGGATTCAAAATTTTCAACCCGCACACTTGTGGGTTGGTAGTTTCTCAACCCAACTCAGCCCAACCTGCAAGCCTGCATATAATTTAATATATTTTTTTACATATGTTTATGTATTTTTATATAAATTTTGTATTTTTTTTATCTATTTATATTGTTAAATCTTTTTATAAATAAGATATTTTTATTTTAAAATTTACATAATTACATATATGCATTACAATTACATATGTTATGGAGTACATATTTTAATTGATTTATATATATATAATTTATATTTTTTTAACTTTTGTTATATGTGTAAGTCTTTTTATTTATTACTAACAAATTTATAATAATTTTTTTATTATGAAAATGTTTAAAAACATTTACAACTCAACCGGTGGATTCAACCCAACCCAACTCGCAACTCTATAAGTTGGATTGGTTCGAGTTGAATTTTAAAATTTACAAAATCCAACTCAGTCCGTGCTCACTCTTAATTTTAATGATTATTCAAACAATATTCTTACTAGCTTTTAGATTTCTCTCAGGTTTTTACATGTATTTACATAAATTTGTTCTCTCTTTTTAGTATTAGTGTGGCTTTTTAGTATAGGTTTTTTACAAGAATTTGTTTATAGAGTATTATATTCATTTGTCTTGTATTTATAATGTCGGACTAAATTTTGTATTTATTTATTTTTTATTATTTTATTTTATTATGTATATATTTGTTTTTGATAACTTGCAAAAATTTCGTATTATGTATTTTTGGATCAAAGTGAAAAATCTATTTCTTTTATGGTCTAATTTTAATTTTGATAAAATTAATATTTGGCATATGTCTTTTCAAAATCTGATTTAGTCATTTATTTGTTTTAATTATTAGTTAAGGAAATTAATTGTGTTGATTGATTTATTTCATTGCGCATTATTCCAACTAAGATTTAATATTAGTTTTGTTATTAAAAATAATACATGCCAAAGGAAAAAGAGTTAGTTTTTCTTTCTTTCTCCACTCCATTCCACTTTATGACAGGCGGCGGCGCAGCAGAAACAGAAATGCTGGTAAAACTGCAAATCACTGAATAATTCCAAAACAAACAAATGGAATACAATACTTTCGTTCAATATATTGCCTAAAGATTCAAATAACAATGTCTAACTAGTATTATTGCATCAATCAAAGAATATAACTATACAACCTTTCACAACTCACAAAAGAGGTAAAGACATTGTCTTAAAAATTTGGGTACAAGAAGCACTAATAAAATGAGCCTACACAAATATATCTAGGGCAATATTCAATCTCAAGAGACCCTAAAACAATATATTCAACTCACAAGCTTCCTCCAACAAATACTCAAATTTCCAAGCACAGATAAAGTTGAGACAACAAAGAAAACACACAAACATAGAGCAACAGTTCAAGACCTAATCGGAATACCTAAATCTTCTCCAATCCAAAAACTGACCATAGGACATGTAGAACATGATGTCAGAAACATACCCTCAAAATTTCATCTCAATCGGAGAATATCTCACCGTTGGATTTCACCGGCAATGGACGTCGTTCAGGAACTCTGGATAGGACGCTCCTTAAACTTAAAAAATCCATTTCTACCAAACCAAAGCTCCAATAGAAAAACTTGACGCAGGATATCAGGACCAGGATGTCAAGAACATATCCTCCAAATTTCAGCTTGATCGAAGAAGGTTACACCGATGGATTTTGTCGGAGGTGAGACCGCTGCCAAGGGAAAAAAGTTTTTTCAGATTCACCTTCTCTCTCCTGCGTTTTTCACACTCTCTGCACCAATGTTGTCAAGATCCCGATTTAAATCTTAAGATCTTACGATTTTACGATCTTATTTAAGCGAATCGATCCCGATCTTAAGTAAGATCTAAATTTACTAGGATCTCATCGATCATACGATTTTATATATTAGATTTTACGATTTTATACCTCATCGATCTTACTATCTTATTACCGATCCTACAATTTTATTGAAATATGACAAAGCTTAAAAAATTTTATACTTATAAATGATTTTTATACTATTAATTACGCTACTTATTTGTACATATAATGTAAAAAGAAAAAATAAAATGAATATGTTTTGATGTATTCAAATTAATTAAATGGTAAATATATTATATATGAATATTAATTATTTACTTTATGAATAAACTTTAAGTATAGATATTTAAAATATATTATGTTTTTTTATGTATATATATAAATATATATTTATAGTATTTTAAAGTTTGTAAAAGCTTACGATCTACGATTCGATCTATTATATACTTCTTTTGATCTTAAGTAAAATTTTGATCTTGATAACATTGCTATGCACTTTCTAGCTTGCTCACCAATTCACTCCCTTCAAGAGAATAAAACACTAGTTGCTGAAAAAAAAAAAACTTAGGCTGGACTTTAGATAAATAGGCCTTCATAGAGTGACTCAAACCCAACACTTAATGATAGCAAAAAATCCATGAAGGCATTATGTTATTGTTTAATAAGATATTTGAACCAAACCATAGGAAAGCAAAACAATGAATTAATTCAAGAGTCTTCTTCAACTTTTGAACTTCAATTCGCTTTGTTTTTGACACCCACATCCTAATAATATAAGAGTATGAGAGTAAAATCAAATACTAATAAGAGAAAATTTATTTTTGATCTCTGAATTTGTATTGAGCCAACAAATCAATTTTAAAATAATTGAAATATACAATTTAATCCCAAAAATATCATAATCATAAATGATTTGGTCCAGAGTTAAAGTTCAAAGACTAAAGAAATATAAATTCATAGACTAAAATGTATAAACTCAATACAAATTCAGAGATCAAAAAGTAAAAAATCAGTGATTAAATCATCACAGAGACAAAATGTTGATAATTGTAATATTTCAATGAGAAATCATATGTTTTCTCTACTAATTAACAAAGTAAGTAACAATGGCCAAAAAAATAAGAACCAAAGTAAGTAACAATGCCTTCCAACACAGAAACTTTCTAAAGCATTTGGGTCTGTTTGATTCCTATCTCTCAAAAAAAAAAATTGTTTTGGGAGCTCAAATTATCTGAGTAGTTTTCTATTTTTTTTAAGTTTTAATTTTTTGTTTTGGCCAAAATTTCAATTTGGTCCTATATCTTTTGCTCAATTCTCAATTTGATCTCATATTATTTTTGTTGTACTTTTGGTCTCATATCTTTGGTTCAGATCCCAATGTGGTCCATATCTTTTTTTGTTATATATTTGGTCTCATATCTTTGGATCAATTGTAGAATTGGTCCTATATTTTTGGGTTAGTGCAGAAGTTGTCTCATATCTTTGCAAAAGAATCAACTAACTGTTAATCCTTTTACAAAGATATGGGACCAGTTCTGTAACTTGACCAAAAGATATAAGACTAAATTGGGAACTCAACAAAAAGATATGGGACCAAATTTGCACTTTGACAAAAAATTTAAAACTAAAGAATAAAATATAAATAAAGATTCTTACCGATCCATATATTATTATAGTTTTTTTACACTCGAAATTTGGAGTTGATTTATTTTTTTTTTAGACGGTTTCAACTATGCAGAAAAATAATTCATTAAAAAGAACATATAGCTTTGAACCTGTTATATTTGGACTTGAAATGAGGAAGATATAACTAATTTTGTTTGTTTGACCATGAATTTTAAACTCGATCTAACCTCATTTATTGAAGATCCCAACATTCAGTAGTTTAGGACCAAAATGAAATTTTAAATAGAGATATTTAGGATCAATATGAAACTTTTAAATTATTTAGGACCAAAATGAATTTAGAGATATACATTTAAGACCAATTTGAATGTTTGATTAATTAAATATTAGGGTAAATTACACTTTGGTACCCTGTGGTTTGACCCTATTTCACTTTGGTACCCTGTGGTTTGAAACTTGACACTTTGGTACCCTGTGGTATTCTCCTTTAATACTTTGGTACCCTTTGGAGCTATTTTGTAATTTTAACCATAATAAATTTTTCAAAAATTACATATTGACCCCTAAATTTTTTTAAAGTTTTCATTTTAGTCCCTAGATAATATGTATCTAGGGACCTATTTGTAATTTTTTAAAAACTTTTTGGGGTCAATATGTAATTTTTGCAAAATTTATCATGGTTAAAATTACAAAATAACTCCAAAGGGTACCAAAGTGTTAATGGAGAATACCACAGGGTACCAAAGTGTCAAGTTTCAAACCACAGGGTACCAAAGTGAAATAGGGTCAAACTACAGGGAACCAAAGTGTAATTTACCCTAAATATTATCTTACATGTTTTTGATCAAATTAATTAAGAAAATTTTTTAAGATAAACAATTAGTTATTCTACTAAACTTTTTTTTTGTAAGGTTCAAAAACTAATTGTAAATTGTAAATAGTGGGAATTGTAACTAATTATAGCGTTATTAATGCTACTACTATCTATAATTATAATCAATCATATAGATCTCTTTTATAAACTGTTCCACAAGGGTTGGCCACATTGTGGTAACTAGAAGACTACACTTTATGGAGACGACAATATAGTTTGGCTTTGGAAATAGTAATAATAATTAAGTAGCCCTACTTAATAATTAAGTAGCCCTACTCATTTTAGTCTAGATGAGTATATACGACAAGATCTATTTGTTATTCGAGCAAAACTTATGAGATCAAATTAAAACAAAGGGTAAATTACATAAAAGGGCCTTGTGGTTTGACCTATTTTCAGATAGGGTCTTGTGATTTAAAAAGTGTCAAATAGGGGACCTGTGGTATCTTCCGTTAGCAAATAGGGTCCCAGGTGGTTTTTTCCATCCAAATTAACGAACTAAACTTCAAGTTGGACTATTTTGTAATTTGAGCATTTTTTCTATTAAAATAATCTAAAAAAGGACTATTTTGTAATTTGAACTAAAATATAATAAAAGTAAAGTCCTTCTTCTTCTTCGCTAGAACACAGTCATGCACACTCCTCCTCCGCCGCCGCCGCCATTACCAGCTATGGCTCACTCCGACGCCAAAGCCAAGTTGCCCAAGCTTGCCGGAACGCAGCCATTGAACCTGTTGTTGGCGAGGAAGATGACCGACACCGGCGAGTTCCCAAAATTATCCGAGAGATCGAACACGAAATGATCTTGAGACTGAAACTGCTTTTTGAACTGGATCTCAGTAATAATAGGTTCGCCGGAAAGTTCCCGGAGGTGGTCTTGAGGCTTCCCACTCTCTCAAGTTCTTGGATCTGAGATTCAATGAGTTTGAAGGTTCGGTTCGTGTTCAATATCCCGGATAATTTCGAGAACTCGCCGGTGTCGGTCATCGTCCTCGCCAACAACAGGTTCCATGGCTGCGTTTCGGCAAGTTTGGGCAACTTGGCTTTGGCGTCGGAGTGAGCCATAGCTGGTAATGGCGGCGGCGGCGGAGGAGGAGTGTGCATGACTGTGTTCTAGCGAAGAAGAAGAAGGACTTTACTTTTATTATATTTTAGTTCAAATTACAAAATAGTCTTTTTTTAGATTATTTTAATAGAAAAAATGCTCAAATTACAAAATAGTCCAACTTGAAGTTTAGTTCGTTAATTTGGATGGAAAAAACCACCTGGGACCCTATTTGCTAACGGAGTAAACCACAGGCCCCCTATTTGACACTTTTTAAACCACAGGGACCCTATCTGAAAATGGACCAAACCACAAGACCCTTTTGTGTAATTTACCCTAAAACAAATGAAACATAATGGGACTAAAGTGAATCTTGGTTCATGCTTATTGGACTAAAATGAGTATTTGACCAAGAAAAAACCCATTTTCGTCTAGTCTTAAATATGCATTATATTTGATCAATTTATATATCGAAAAAATAGTTATAAATTTATAATTCCTTATCCAGAAAAATATTAATGCAAACAGTTGAAAGCTTTTATCTGTTGCTAAAGAGACAACGATGTCCTATATGCATGAGTTTATAGATGAGTCAGCTCATAAAATTCTACCAATAACAGTCCTTTTGTCATAAAAACAGCTACTAAAGCGGTGCATCTTGTCATTTATATATATAGGGAGATGAAACTTACTATTTCGTCTATAAATCTACACGAATCTACACGGATTAAATGTTAGAAAAAAATATGGGCTTTGATAGTATGATTATTGTTATTAAGAAAATTAAGCTCCTACTATTCGTTTGTTGTTGGGTTTTATAGCAGATTTCTTTTAGGATTTTACAAAGTATGATATTATAGCAAAACTATAATACCTTCTAACACAATATAGGATGGAAAAGTTAAAAATTAGATCTCTTGATTGTTTATTTTTTGTTTGAAAGAAGGGGTGCTACTTATAGAGGAAAAACTGAAGAGATAAAATATTTCAGAATCCTCCACTCACATCCTTTCATATCCAACCTTAATGACTTGTCATAACTTATCACTAATAATCGGTCATGACCATTCAATCAATAGTTACAACATTTCATACATAAAGAGTCATGTCCCTTCAAATTTACAAAAAGTGTTTATGACCATCAATACATGAATGTTTATGACTCTTCACATATGAGCCCCCTTCTCAACCATTCAACTTATTCAATGTGGGACTATTAATTACTAACTATTCCAACAGTAAATTAATCAGTCTCTAAATAATCAAAATATACTACTCAGTCTTTTAATTATTATAACTGTCAACTATATGGTCCCTGGACCAAATTTAGTAACTAAAAGTACAAATTCAGGGTCTAAAAAATATAAAATTAGTTTAAATTCAAGGACCAAATCATCATTATAGACTAAAAGTTGATAATTAAAATATTTCTTTGGCCACATTGTGCATTTCAATTATACAAAGACTAATTAGTTGACTCGGTATATTCAGGATCATTTCTTTTCTCTCTCTCTCTCTCTCTCTCTCTTTATATATATATATATACATGAGAATTGAGATTATCTTTTTTTTGGTCTGAAACATAATTCATTCAAAAACAAGGCAAAGCCAAGCACAGTACAAACAAAAACACAGCAAAATAATCAAATCTCTCCCTAACATCAACAAGAAAACTAGAAAGAACATCAACTGACGAAGGTGGGGGGTTTGCAACCTATCCAAGATGACCCATCTTCGTGTCAGACAAATTGGCAAGACAATCACCTGCCAAGTTAACGGATCTAGGGATCCAACTAAAACTACAATCATCTAAAGAATTAGAAACACAAAAAAAAAACAAGACCAGATCTAGAACGCCTCTGCCACAAAACCCGCCGCAGAAAACACACGAATACGAGCAGAGAGCACACATATCTGGAAAGGAAAACCGCCGAAAACCATATAAACTTGAAAACCAGCGTTGCAAAAGACATACAGAAAAGAGCGCCACCGATAACTCTAATATGAAATAGGGTAAAATCTCTCATGAAAGAAAAATGTGATCCAATGAAGAATTTGAGAGAAAACTTGACTCTCATGAAAAAGAGATTTTTTTGACGGCCGATCATTGAGATTATCTATTGTGCGTGTATTGTGATCTCTTAACTAATAATTTCATGTAATTAATTTTAGGAGACTCTTAATTGGATTTTTTTTAAAAAGAAAGTTTGATCGAGTTGACTACTCTAACCAATCAAATTCGGCATATTAATATTCAATAATTTAAAACCAAAATTTTAATTTGTTTGTTTATAATATTTTAATCTAAAAACTAATAATATATATGTTGGATCATAATTACATAAATATAATTTCTTTATATAGCTTTACTGTAAAGTTTATTATATGACAATTTTTTTTTTGAGATAATCAATCTTGAAAAAGAAATAATGTAAACAAAAAAAAATTATGTGTTATATATATATATATATATATATAGAATTAAGGGTAAATTACACTTTGGTACTCTGTGGTTTGAAACCTGATGCTTTAGTACCTTGTGGTATTCTCCATTAACACTTTGATACTCTTTGGAGCTATTTTGTAATTTTAGCCATAACAAATTTTGCAAAAATTACATATTGACTCTAAAATTTTTTTAAAGTTTTTATTTTAGTCCCTAGATAATATGTATCGGGACCTATTTGTAATTTTTTTAAAAAAATTGGAGTCAATATGTAATTTTTTCAAAATTTGTTATAGTTAAAATTACAAAATAGCTCCAAAGGGTACCAAAGTGTTAATGGAGAATACCACAGGGTACCAAAGTGTCAGGTTTCAAACCACAGGGTACCAAGGTAAAACATAATCAAACCACAAGCTACCAATGTGTAATTTACCATAGAATTAATGAATTCTCGATAGCATTTTTTTCTAAAAAAAAAAAAGGTACCGAAGTTTTTCTTCCCTTATATGTCTACTTAGCATATTATAGTCTTTTATTGTAAATGGAAGATACAAAGGTGTTGAAAGGGCCAACAACCTGCTTTCTTTTGGCGGAAAGAGAATGATACAATAAAGTATTTTAGGGGTGTAGCGATGAGAAAGATTGATTCAGATCTCAACATTTAATTATGTTAAAAAAATTTCTCAATTGTTAAATATATGGAGAAATCTATGACATTTACATTCATAAAAAAAATAGTTTTTTTTATATGCATGAAGGATAATAGTAAACGTTTTGCTGACAATACTAAGATCGATGACAATTTTCATTTTAAGGATATTTTTCACATAGGATCAATTGTGTTTTTATTTCATTTCTTAATTTAACAATGTTTACAGGTTAATCTTCTAATGTATTATTAAATTCATATTATATAATCGATTCTATGTGTCAATGAACTTTTTTGTAATATATTTTAGTTTGGTGCTTTTATATATTAAAAAAAAGAGATATAAAGGTTGAAAGATATTTTGATTCTGTTACAACTTAATATATCTCACACACATATATATATATTAGGGGTTTTGCGTGCCCTAACGGGCACGCAAATATGTATGTAAAATAAATAAGAGACTAAATTGTTAACTTAGTAAAGAAAGAGAGACCGAATAGTAAATTTTCTCTTATTTTTAATTTCATAGACTATAGTTTTAAACATGAACGATTAGAAAGGGGTGGAGTGATATAATATAAGATATATATATTGAAGAACTATATATATAATCAATATTTCATGTGGGAATTAAATATGGGTAGTGAATACTGAATACAATAAGTAAAATCAATAATTGCAGGTGTAGTAGGTTTATATCATCAATTCAAAGGAAGCACACCAATGATTGAATTATTTCTTACTCAAATTTGAAACCTAAAAAACTTGTGGGATGATGATACATATGGAGATGAGAATAATATTGTTTTTCCCTATTCCTTAGTGTACTATAATAATTGTGTTGTTCGTCTTGTACCCTTACCTAGAGTGCATGCAAATAATTAACATGAGATTAAATAGAGTTAGTTAGAGTTGGTTTTGGAAGGCTTCATTCAGAACTTGAAAGATCAAAATCTAGATGGGTGGGATAAACTTGAATCACTAATTAATTATTTGAGTATTAAATTAATGATTCCATCCTAAAAGATGTATAATATATTTTTCATTTTAATTACTGAAAGTTTGAAAAATAAAATTACATGATTTATTCAATTTAATCTTTTTATTAAAAATATTAACTAAAATTTAATAATAAATTTAAGGCCAAAGTCCTATATTGGTCCCTCATGTTTGCTCAAAGTCATGTTTTTGTCTCTCAAGTTTTTTTGGTTCCATTTTGGTCCCTCATGCTTGTTCAAAGTTCCGTTCTAGTCCCTCAAGTTTTTTTTGTTCCGTTTTGGTCCCTAAAGTTTTCAAAAAGTTCCACCGTTAGTCCCTGACTCTTTTCCATCTACTTCTTCCATTCAAAAAAAAAGATTTCATCTCCCAATAATTTTGTTCTTTTGCATTAAGATCTTTCCCTTTTGTAAAAGAGTAAAATTGTTAGGAGATGAAAGTTAGTTTTTTCCCCCTTTTTTTAACAAAAAAATTAGATGGAAAGAGTCAGGAACTAACGGTGGAACATTTTAGAAACTTGAGGAGTCAAAATAGAATGTAAAAACCTTGAGGGACCAAAACGAAACTTTGAGCAAACATGAGGGACCAAAACGAAACGAAAAAAACTTGAGGGACCATAACGGAACTTTTAGCAAACATGAGGGACCAAAATAGAACTTTGGCCTAAATTTAATGTGATTTTATATTTTGTTTAGGCAAAAGTACTGTTAGTACCCCCAATATTTTTTTTTGTCAATTATAATGGGTATATTGACAAAAAAAAATGTTGAAGGTATAACTGAAAATTACTCCAACCGTTGGGGGTACCAACAATATTTTTGCCTTTTGTTTATATTATAGGGTAAAATACAAGAAAGGTATCTGTGGTTTGGCCTAATCTCACTTTTATGACGTGTGGTTTCAAACGTTGCACATTAGGTACCTGTGTGTTTCGCCGTTAAACAGAAGCAGTACTTGTGTAATTTTCCGTTAAATTTTTGACGGAAAAAGTAGTACTTGTAGTTTCAAAAGTTGCACATTAGGTACCTGTGGTTTTGCTGAAGCTTGAACTACATATTAGCTTCATATTTTGAACATTAAACGATGAAACCCAACACTCTCTTCATCTTCATCATCATCTTCTTCCCATAAACTCAACAAACCCTCATTTCTCATACGAATTTCAAATTCCACTCATCAAATTAAATCAGAAATCACACACACACACACA
>QANZ01047370.1:56125-66884 GCA_003254925.1 Chamaecrista fasciculata
TTTTTTTCAAAAATCTCTATTTCTAGAACTTTTGAGTTTTAGGGACTGTTTTGAAAGAATTTAAATGTTTTTGGGCAATACTATGGATCTAGCCTCTTTCTCCTTGCATCAGAATTACTTTTTTGCCCCCCCAAATTTGGCCAAAATAGAAAAACAACCCTTTCTTTAACGAAAAATTACACAAGTACTGCTTCTGTTTAACGGCGAAACACACAGGTACCTAATGTGCAACGTTTGAAACCACACGTCATAAAAGTGAGATTAGGCCAAACCACAGGTACCTTTCCTGTATTTTACCCTATATTATATTATATACTCAAAATTAAATAATTATATTAACTTTTAAATTTGAATTTATATTTTAATATAAAAGGGCCAAATTGATCTAATCTTTTCCAAATAAAAACAAAAGTTATTAAACTCCTAAATGCATTAATGGAGATCACAGTCAAAGTTTCATTTGGGTTGGTGGGATTGGACAGCCAAGCTGTGTATTAAAGAGGACAACATAACCTAAGATAGTAGTTTCCAACAGAATAAACGGCGTATAGTGACAAACCTTACCTATATCATTAGTAATCACAAGATTATTATTTATGTTTTTGGTCCATTTTCAAAGTTTTAGTTCAAAAAAGGGCCAAATCAAGAGTTTCAACAAGCTAAGCATTAGCCTAAACCAATAGCCATATTAGCAACCCTCAATTAATAACTCATACAGAAATTTATGGACACAATTAGTTTCATTCACATGCAATCTCTTGCCGCTCAGCCAACCCACAAGTTAATTTGCTAGCAAAGTGGTGATATAATAATAATAATAATTATATTTTTTGCTAAAACTCTATTTTGGTCATAAATGCTTAGGCAGAGATTTATATTAATCTTAAATATTTTATTGCCCAAAGTATCAAATTGGTCCTTTAATGTGGAGTAGATTTCAAATCGGTCCATTATTTTTCATTTGTTTTAGATTGGTCCTACATCTTCCCATGATGCTTCAAATAGGTCACAAACCTACTTTGGCGACATGATTTGACATCATTTGTCAGCGATCTAAATTGGATAGGGAAATAACTTGTTATGACTTAGTACGTAGTTTCGAACTCATCACATTCGGACATGAAATGAGAGAGATACGAAAAATTTCACTTGTTTAACTATGAAACGAGTTACTCACTTTTGGAATCTAATTTGACATCATTTGTTGATGGATTCAAAGTACTTGTCAAAAGAACCTCGGAGCTTTAGATTTGTCACATTTGAGCTTAAAATAAGTTAGATATGACCACATTCAATATTTTTGGACCAATTTGAAACATCATAAAAAGATATAAGACCAATATAAAACTAATGAAAGATAAGAGACCAATTTGAGACTTTGACCATATTTTATTTAATTTTTGAATGAATTTTCAATAACTTCTCTTATTACTAATAGAGATTGGGTTTAAGGTAAAAGGTTAATTCTTACGCGTTGAACTGAAGTATAAATTATCACAAGAAAATGTATTTATATATTTTATGTTTATGCTGATCAACATAGAAGAAAAATTATGATTTATTATGATTAAGCTTCCTTTCTCTTTTCAGATACAAGGAAATGATTCAGTTCTAAAGTCAAAGATTGTAGTTACTGAACAAACAATCGAAAAGATTTTGGAATATTCTCAGATTTAATATTGATAGTATTTCGAATAAAATAATCTATTAAAAATACTTTAAAAAAACTTATTTTCTTACTTTGTTAGAAAGATATTTTTTTTTAAAAAAAGAAAAGTATAGTTAAATATGACATGGAAAGCTCATCTGTTTTTTTTTTCTTTTTGGCAGAATGGAAAGTTTATCTATGCATATGCATAACATAATTAAAAAATAACAAAAAGTTTCAAATCCAAATATTATATTCGTCTGAAATGAACAGATAAGGTATTCGATACCTGATACCATATTATTTATTTAATTTTTATATTTTATATTAAATTTAATATTTTATATATAATTATTTAAATTTAATTATATATATATATTTTATATGATCATTTTTTAGTTATTTTATATTTAAGTTTATATTATTTTAAAAAAGAAATTTAAAATACAAATAAATAATAATTTCATTTATTTATTTTAGTTGGTGGATACTGGATATCGGGTACTCGATATATACAATTTATAAAATATGATATCTTATCCTATATTCATATTCTTTCTAGATATTTCGAGTATTTTAGACACCTATCGTATATCAGATATCAAATAAAATATGGATATGGATATTGACTTTTCGGATACGAATAGAGTACATATATTGGATAAGATAAATGGATACAGATAATATAGTGACAAAACCATCAGTACCCTACTCGTTGTCATCCCTATTTTTTTTTTTTGTTAAATGGTAAATAGAAATGTACATGATTGGGGTTAGATGGAGCTTTTTTTTTTTTNTGAACACGAGACTTGACTTGAATTGACATTTGAAATCTGACTCTTTTTTTTTTAAATATATTATATATCTATATCTATACTATATTATATGTGTGAGGACCTTTTTGTTGGTAAAAAATAATTAAATTAAAAATAAAAAAATAAAAAAAATAAACATATAGAAATTGATAATTGCCTAATTATATAGATAATGGGAGAGAGAAAGTAGTAGATGAGATTTGAAAAAGTGAAAACTTATTATTTGGTCTTTTAATTTTCACACTTCTAACGATTTAGTCATTGAATAATAGAAATATACTATTTAGTCACTAAATAACTACAAATGTCAAATCAAACTTTATATACATATTTCTGTGCTCGTTAGGGTACGGAAAGCCCCTAGTATATATATTAGACCGAGTTGACTAGGCCAATTAATAAATCTTTGTAGTGTGTACACTCTTTTAAAGATCAAGGGTTCTTTTGCACATAAAATAACTTTCAGGGTGTTTCTTGCATATTTCGCCTTTTAATATTCTTTCTCTTACACTACCCACTCCATTCACGGAGCAATAACTCTAGCATGTCAAGTCTAAACGGTAAATTTTAGGTAAAAAAAGTTTATATATCAAAGGTTAAAATTTTATTTTGGTCCTTGTTGTTCACCTTAAATTTTGTTTTAGTTGTTAATATTTTTTAAGTTCTATTTTAGTTCTTAATATTTCTAAAAAATTCTATTTTAACTCTTAAATATTAAATATGGTCATACGTCTCTCGTTTCAAGTAATGTGACAAAATTGAAATTACATATTACTATTGACGAGTTCTTTTTCTACTCAGTTGAGGCTGTTGATAAACAAAGTCATATCAGTCCCAATAGTAGATTGCTCGTTTCATAAAGTTGGGCATATATCTCTTGTTTTAAGTTTAAATACAACAAAATTGGAGCTACTAGTTACTTTTAACGAGTTCTTTCTTAGTTTAGTTAAGGTCATTGACAACAAAGGTCAAATAGTACTCTCAATTTGGTATTGGTATTTTGACCAAATCCACTTTCAAAGTATTATTTGAACTCATTTACCGACGGCTCTAACTAGGCATAGAAAAAACTCATCAGAGTAACTTGTAACTCTAACTTATCGCATTCGTACTTGAATTGAGAGAGATATAACTAACCTCATGAAAGAACTTGTTTACGAACGACCCTAACTAGATAGAAAAAGAATTCATTAAGAATAACATGTAGCTATTATTTTGTTACATTCAGATTTGAAATGAGAGAATATGATCAAGGACTAAAACAGAACTTTAATTTGGGGAAACATTGATGATCAAAATAGAATAAAAAAATATTATAGACCAAAATAGAACTTAAGAAAAAGGGTAAATTACACAAAAAGGCCTTGTGATTTGGCTCATTTTCAGATAGGGTCCCTGTGGTTTAAAAAGTGTCAAATAAGGTCATTGTGATTTGCTTCATTAACAAAAAAGGTTCCTGAGGTATATTTTCGTCCAAAATTTGACGGAAAATTTGGCTAAAATACTATTTTAAGACCCTAACTATTATTTTTTATGCGTTTGACTCCCTATTTGTATGAGAGAAGGGCTTTGACACATAAAAAAAGTTTCATAGTAATAGTTAGGATCTTAAAATAGTATTTTAGCTAAGATTTCCGTCAAATTTCATACAATTAGGGAGTCAAACGCATAAAAATTAATAGTTAGAGTCTTAAAATAGTATATTAGCTAAGATTTCCGTCAAATTTTGGACGAAAATGTATCTCATGACCCTTTTTGTCAACAGAGTAAACCACAGGGACCCTATTTACACATTTTGAACCACAGGGACTCTATCTGAAAATGGGCCAAACCACAGGGCCCTTTTGTGTAATTTACCCTAAGAAAAATATTAAGAACCAAAATAAAATCTTGGCCTTTATCAAAACTCTAAGAAGCATGGGCACTTCATTCTAAGGGCGTGTCGCCGTGTCAGACACGTGTCCGTGTCCGACACCCGTACGACACCCACAAGACACATATTCATAAATTTTAGAGTATAAAATTATTTTTTTTAACTCTAACATGACAAACAATATAAAATAATAATACATGACATATGTTATGAATATATATTATAATTTTTAAGGTTTTCATCAAAATTTGTGGATTTTTAATTATTTATATATATAAATATATGTCGTGTCGTGTCATGTAAGTTTAAGAATTTGACGTGTCGGTGTGTCCGTGTCTGTGTCGTGTCCCGCGTCCTTGTCAGTGTCCATGATTCATAGTCAAAACTTAAATAAGAATGACATTATTTGTTTTTTTACTTTTGCCATCAACTTTGGTAATGGGTTTGTGAATCGCGAACTGGGTTTCGCAGAGACGGAATCGTGTTTGTGAATCGCGAACTGGGTTTCTCAAGGATGAAAACTGGGTTTTTGAAATGAGGTTTGAAAATGGTGACTGTGAATCGCAAATCTGAGAGAAAAATGGTGGTTTCATGTTTTAACTTTGCACATGGGCCTCACGTGACTCCTTGCCGTTAAGTTTTGACAGAAAAAAGAAATTGGGTACCAAAGTGTTAACTGTGTAAAGGACAGGGCCCCAAAGTGACACTTTTGAAAGAACAGGGTACCAAAGTGGTATAGGTCAATAGGACAGGGTACCAAAGTGGAATTTACCCTTAAGAATTTGACGTGTCGGTGTGTCCGTGTCTGTGTCGTGTCCCGCGTCCCTGTCAGTGTTCATGATTCATAGTCAAAACTTAAATAAGAATGACATTATTTGTTTTTTTTCTTTTGCCATCAACACAACTTGTTTATAGTAGATACTTAAGAATTTAAACGCAAATTTTGCACCATTAAGTTTTTATTCTCTCTTAGTTAAAAATACCTATGATTTTTGTCCATGGACGAACATGTATGAGTATAAAAGGTAATCCTTATACTGAAATCTCTATGTACTTAGAATTACAAAAATTTTAAAACGAATTAATTTTTTAATAGAAAATTTATTGTCATCAAACTTTTTTGCTTCTATAACAAACAAAAAAAAAATCATAAATATGAATGATCTATCAAATTCCATCTACATATATAAAATATCTTATAATTTATCCTTACAATTTTATATCTTTTCAACACATTAAGTTTAAAAATATTATATATATTTACATATATATAAATAAATATTAAGTAAATATTAATTATTTATCTTCGAACTCGTTAATATTGAATATGAACTCAAACCTACATAATAAAATTATAAAGTATCCATGACATATGAATAATTATTTTTGTGATGGGTTAGTATAACGTTTTGACTATCATTATTTACAACTTGCATAGTCAGAAATGAGTCAAATGACACAATTAGAGTAACACAGTGAGAGTTTGAATCTTCTAATTAATATGAGAGCCTTATTTAATGAGTGATATACAAATTTCTCTGGTAAATTCTAAAATCCTTAAATCTTCTTCTATTTCATCTACCCTATTTGAATATTATGATTTATGTCTTCTTTTATTTCTTCTTTATTTTGTATAATCCTTTTAATACTTGAAACTCCTAACTTTTTGTATCGGATGATCTCTAAATCTCACTACATTGAATTAACTTGTAATATCGATTTGGCCAAAGTCCTATTTTGGTCTCCCAGTTATGTTCAGTGTTCCAAATTGGTCCTCCAGTTATTTTTCGTTCCATATTGGTCCCCCAGTTATGCAAAACTTGACAAAGTTGGTCTCTCTAACAGTTTCCATCCATTTTTCCGTTAAAAAAAGACAAAATTGATTTTTAACTCCTAAAAGTTTAAAATTTTTGCATCAAGGACCTTTTTTTCTATAATAGGACTAAAATGTAAGAAAGAAAAAATAACTTAGGAGTTTTTGTTTATTTCACCCAAAAACAAATCTCCTCTCTCTCTCTGGCGAAGCCTTCATCTCCATCAATGTTTTGCTTCACTTTCCATCCTTTAAACCCTAATCCTCCATTGATTTTTCTCAACCAATCAAAACCCAGAAATTCATCAAGCAAATCCACCCTCCAAACCCTAATTAACAATTTCTGGTAATTAGTAATTACCCACATGAATATTGTCTCAAGAAGATACTTTACTTACTCAAACAAAGTGAGACATTTGTTTTACTCAGATCAAAATCTTCGAAAGAAATCACAATAAACCCAAAATTGCCAAGACAACCAAGCATGAGTATGTGGAAATTTCTTTAAAATTCAGGTTTTGGGAAGCCGATTTTGGGAAGAAAGAAATTTCCCAGAATCGGCTTGGTTGGAAATTTCCCAAAACATCCTCTTCTGCAAGCCGATTTGGTCGGAGTAATAAACATGGAGAAGCAAAACATTGATGCAGATGAGGAGAGAGAGAGAGAGAGATTTTCTGTGAAAAATAAACTAAAACTCCCACATTATTTTTTCTTTCTTACATTTTGGTTCTATTATAGAGAAAAAGGTCCTTGATGCAAAAAATTTAAATTTTTAGGAGTTAAAAATCAATTTTGTCTTTTTTTCAACGTAAAAATGGATGGAATCTGTTAGGGGGACCAACTTTGTCAAGTTTTGCATAACTGACATACCAATATGGAACGAAAAATAATTAGGGGACCAATTTGGAACACTGAGCATAACTGAGGAACCAAAATAAGACTTTGGCCTATCGATTTTTACCTCCACTTAAACTTTTGTTAAACAAAAGAAAGATTGAAAAAAAAAATCAAACCTTTTACAATACAAATACACTATAGTTTAAAGAAAGATAAAAAGTTAGAGGGAGAAAATATAAGTTCCATTGATACTTCTCTCTCAACTATACACTATTAGGATTATGGATGATCATGAGTACTATGGTACTCTTACCCAAAATGTGAGTGAGTATTAAAATCAATCCTCATACCCATCCATTGGGTAGTCTAATCCCTATACCCAGAAAAATTTTAAAATAAATTATTTTTTGTTAATATAAAATTTATATTCATCCAACTTTATACATCTATAACTACTAAAAATAAAAAAAAATAAATCATAAATAGGAATACATTAATAAAATATTTCAATATTTATGAAACATTTAATATGTTTTCAATAAAAAAATGTTAAAGTATTATATATTTTATATATATAAATAAATTTATTATTATTAAAGGATATATGGGTAGTGTATGGGTAGGGTATTACTATACTCAGACCTGAACCCATTAAGGTTGGGTCTAAGTCCAAACCCAGATCTATAGGATAAATTTTGGAATTGGATTCTCTGCATTTTTTGTGGAGTTAGAGAGAGAAAGGAAGATGAAGAGAGAGAAAATATAGATTTCATGAAATAAAAATGTATAAGACTTGCATTTTCTCTTTCTCTCTTGTTTTCTCTTTCTTTTTCTTACTCTAAAAAAAATGTAGAGAAATAAACTTTAAAATATCCATTTCCATAGATTTTAGGGTCCTTACTGAGTCTGAGTATTTTGACAATCCTACTTAGATTGCATAAAAGAACTCCTTTTAATATCACAAATTCACAGTAGACACGAATTTGAAGTAATTGTAAATTTTGATTTCACCTCCCAACGCACATCTAAATATTTGGCCTTGACCTTAAGAAAGAGTGAGAGATATTAATTGGTCACAACCGCTCCCATAAAACCCATAAATGCTTCCCACCAACACTTCAATCTCTCATCACCCCTATCTATATAAATACACTATCCATCCTCCACACCTCAACGTCAATCTCATTACACACACACACACACAAACACACATTCATCAAATCACATTACAACACACACACATTTTCTCTCTCTCTCTCTCTTCCTTTCCTTTCCTTTCCTTTCCTTTCCTTTCTTCTTCAATGGCACCAACATCTGAGCAACCCCTTAAGCTGAAGATCACACACAAAAGCCATGTGATGCCCAAGAAGAAGCTAGGCAAGAAGGAATGTCAACTTGTGACCTTTGATTTGCCATACCTTGCTTTCTACTACAACCAAAAGCTTATTTTCTACAAAGGCGACGACTTTGAGGGAATGGTGACAAAGCTGAAGGAAGGGCTTAGTGTGGTGTTAGAAGAATTCTATCAGCTTGCTGGGAAGATAGGGAAGGATGAAGAAGGAGTTTTCAGAGTGGAGTTCAGTAATGAAGATAATGAAGGTGTGGAGATTACTGAAGCAGTGGCAGAAGGTGAGGTTTTAGTGGCGGATCTAACCGTTGCAGAAAGCACAAGCAATTTGAAGGAGTTGATTCCTTACACTGGGATCCTCAACTTGGAAGGCATGCATAGGCCATTGTTGGCAATTCAGGTAATGAATTGAAATGAAATTTTTAATTAATTGTTTCAAGCTCTCTAGTATAAACTAACAATTTGGTCCTTAAAAGATTATTAATGACTTAGTTCACGAAAGATTTAAACATATAGTTTAGTTCCTGAAAGTTTCTCTAGCCCTTTGCTAATCAGGGTTAAAAGGGACTAAATGTGTATATTAATTTTTCAGGGACCAAGTTGTTAGCTCGGTGATCTTGTAGGGATTAAATTATTAGTTTATTAAGCTTTTTATCTTATGTGGGGTGCTCTGTTTTGGGATCCTCTGTTTTTTGTTAGTGATTAATCAGCATTCAGCATATTAGTGGATAGTTTGCATTTTTTTAACAAAAAAGAAGATATAGTTGATAAAATTAAAGAGTGGTCAAAAGAAAAAAAAATTATCCAAAAAATCATGTGATGCCTACATTTTTTTTATGTATTTCTTCATGTTTCTTTTTAACTCCACCAAATTCATAACTTTCTTTAAAAATGTAGAAGATTTTTCTTTTCTCCTCCTTGCTCTGTTTTGGGGTCCTCTGTTTTTGTTAGTGCTTAGAAAGAAAATGGATAGAGATTAATTTAAGCTTGTTAGTGGATCATTTGCATTTAGAGAGAAAGATGCAATAGGTGGAACTAAAGAGAATTTAAAAATAAATAAATCTACCTAATTAAGTATATGAGGCCTATATCCTTTTCTTATTTATTAATATTTCTTTTCTAATTCTACCAAATTCACATCTCTGCCTCTCTTTGAATGCAGAAAAATCTTGATTTTAAGTAATGAATCATATCTATGTGGTTAGCAAAAATAGCACTAATTAGGTATAGGGATGAATAAGATCTATTGAAAATAACTAAATTTAGATTAAATTTGGTATAATATTTCTAAGAATTATTTTGGGATTTTTGTTTCGTTATGTTTAATAAAAGGGAATAGAAAGTGTCATAATGAACCCCAATTGTGGTTTGTGTTTGGGGTTCCCCTGTTTTAGTAAGAGAAATATTTATGATATAGGTAATACTAAAAAAAATTGTATAATATATATTTATGATATAAGATGTGACAAGTGAAACTTTGTCATGTGAAATGAAGCCAAAGTTTTAACAATGTCTTTTTCTCTTTTTAAGCTTTAATCTTATCCTCAGAAACACGGGAACCTAAAGTCTCACAACAGAATCTTAATCTTGCATAACTTATAAGTTTAGTACATATTTGTATGATTAAAAAGATCTTGCCTTGAGCCCGGTACTCACCAAAAAAAAAAGATATTGGGTTTTTACAAAATTTAAAATCTTTTAATTAAATTCTTATATTTATATTTTATTTATAATTGAATCATTTTGGTTAATTAAAATTTAATTAGTTTTTTTAGTATGTGGATGTGATTAACTGAAATGATAATTATATATATATATGTTTTCATAATTCAATATATGTTGTAATTAACAATGTTTATAAGAGAAATAAAATAACCATTGACATGTTTAAACTGAAATCCACAACTCATAACTGAACCTTTAACCCATTTTGTTCACAAATTATTTTAGTTTGTTTCATGAGATTGATGTTTATTAATGAATGAATTTAATGATTATCGTAGTTGTTTAGTGATTACTTAAGCATATGAAAGACAGAATTTAGAAATTAATTAACAATAGAATCTTAATTGTAAATATAAAGATCTAATAGAAAATTATAAATTAGTTTAATCTTTATTTCCTTTAAGTTAAGAGAATCTTATGGAGAAATATTGATTATAGTAAATGTATTTTTATTTTTAAATAAATATAAAATATTTTTAATACTCTGACATAAATTTTAAATTATATAATTCAATAATAAATAACTAATTTTCTTGCAAAATAATGATTTTTTTTAATTATTAGAGAATTAAATTGCCGAAGAAAGTTGTTGGTTGGAATCAGATGGACCGGACAACGTTATACTTATAGTTGTGCACCGGACCCACCCTACGCCATCTTTTTTTTTTTTTAGTTTTCTTTTTCTGGTAAAAAAAACCAT
>QANZ01047370.1:66957-82100 GCA_003254925.1 Chamaecrista fasciculata
TGACAAAGGTTTCATTTTGGTCCCATAACTTTTTTTGTTGCAATTTTGGTCCCATAACTATGACAAAGGTTTCATTTTGGTCCCATAACTTCTCAAAAGGTTCTACCGTTAGTCCCTTGGTGAATTCCATCCATATTTAGCCGTTAAATATGATGTGGCATAGTAACTAGGATCATGATATGGCAAAATAAGATGAAGTGGACTGAAATAGGATCTATATGCAACATATTAAAACTTATCTATACCCAACCACAAAATATACAAAGAGTGGTACTGACAGGGACCAATTTGGTGGGGAAGAAGAGACTTCAAGCAGAAGGCGCCGACGAAGTCGATGGGATCCTCAGCCAGAGTCGAACGACCAAAGCGGCGTCGACGGCGAATCGGGAAGCGGAACGAGGAAGAGGAAGTCCCGTTGGGCTTACGAGGAAGAGGAAGTACCACTCTTTGTATATATTGTGATTGGGTATATATAAGTTTTAATATGTTGCATATAGATCCTATTTCAGTCCATTTCATCTTATTTTGCCACATCATGATCCTAGTCACTATGTCACGTATACTTAACGGCTAAATATGGATGGAATTCACCAACGGACTAACGGTGGAACCTTTTGAGAAGTTATGGGACCAAAATTGCAACAAAAAAAGTTATGGGACCAAAATGAAACCTTTGTCATAGTTATGGGACCAAAATTGCAACAAAAAAAGTTATGGGACCAAAATTGCAACAAAAAAAGTTATGGGACCAAAATGAAACCATTGTCAGTTTTGGGACCAAAAGTGCACTTAAGCCTTTAAAAAATGCAAAAAATTAAACTTTTTCTATTTTACTTTAATTACATTAAAAAATCTATTATTTGGTTACGAAATTTATGTTGATATAATTTGATCCATAGAAAACTTCAATTGTTAATCATTTAGTCCCTATAATGATTTAATTCTTGAATTTGAATTATTTTATATTCTTTTAGTCTTTGAATTTGTATTGAATTTATACTTTTTTATTTTTAAATTTGTTTTGAAATTATATCTTCGATCCTTGAAATTGATTCAAAAAATAAATAATTGGCTATTGCAATAGTTCATGGACTCATTCATATATCTTAATTATTTAATAACTAATTTATTAACTCGGTATGAATTTAGAGATTAAATAGTATATTGTTTTTTTTAAAAAATCTCACATGATTGTTTAATATTGTGATGTTGCTTCTTCCAAAAGTTAACGAAGTTGAAAGACGGACTCGCAATGGGATGCGCGTTCAATCACGCGGTCCTCGATGGAACGTCCACGTGGCACTTCATGAGTTCATGGGCTGAGATCTGTCGTGGCTCACCTTCTGTTTCAGTCTTACCCTTCCTTGACAGAACTAAGGCACGTGCCACGCGCGTGAAGCTCGATCTCTCACTCCCATCCAACGGCCACGATACTGCCAAGTCAGCTCCACCACCACTTAGAGAGAAGATCTTCAAGTTCTCCGAGTCAGCCATTGACAAGATCAAGTCAACGGTCAATGCATCCCCTCCATCCGACGGCTCTAAACCATTCTCAACTTTCCAAGCTCTTTCGGTCCATATTTGGCGCCATGTCAGCCATGCACGTAACCTAAAGCCCGAGGACTACACCGTGTTCACGGTCTTCGTGGATTGTCGAAAGCGGGTTGACCCGCCAATGCCAGAGGCCTACTTTGGGAACCTGATCCAGGCTATTTTCACGGTCACTGCAGCCGGGTTGTTGGAGGCCCACCCGCCACAATTCGGGGCATCCTTGATTCAAAAGGCAATTGAGGCACATAATAGTGAGGCCATTGATGGGCGTAACAAGGAGTGGGAGAGTGCACCTAAGATTTTCGAGTTCAAGGATGCAGGTGTGAATTGTGTGGCGGTCGGAAGTTCGCCGAGGTTTAAGGTTTACGATGTGGATTTCGGGTGGGGAAAACCCGAGAATGTGAGGAGTGGGACTAATAATAAGTTTGATGGGATGGTTTATTTGTATGCAGGAAAGAGTGGAGGGAGAAGCATTGATGTTGAGCTAACCTTGGAGCCTGAGGCTATGGGAAGGTTGGAGAAAGACAAGGAATTTCTCATGGAGGTTTAATTAGGGTAGTATTTATAATATATATTATATATTATTCACTAAGAGAGTTTTAGGTATAATTATATTATATATTATATATATGTACGTGTGATGTGTTGTTTGTACATGCAATGCTGAGGATTTAATTTTGGTGGTTTCACATTCACATGTAAAGATTAAATCCTACGTACGCCTTGCATGTGCTACAACATGTTGTGTCTAGTATTTTAAGTAACGATTGTTTTGTATGTTTATTTTGATATGTGGACTTATGTTTTGGATTTTGATGTTATTCTTTGGTGCATGTAATCCCAAGTGTTTGATGAATGTTTATGTAACGTACGTGCGTTCCACAATTAAAGTTATCGAATTTATGATTGGCGAATTATGATATATTTGGTTGATTGCTGTTAGTCTGTCAAATTATATATATGGTTGATTATTCTTGTATAAGGCTCTTTTGGGAACATGGATATGAGAAAATTATGATGATTAATATAATTTGTCTACAAAACTAAGAATAAAATCAAAACAAAAACAATTGAGGAGTCCTCAGAGATCTTTTTGAGGAGTCCTCAGCTCTAAACCCTAAACAAAAATAATAATAATAATAATAATAATAATAATAATAATAATAATAATAATAATAATAATAATCATCATCATCATCATCATCATTGTCATTATAATTTATAATTTTCTTTTTTTAGATTTACAAAACTAAATAGACAACTCTAAACCCTAAAATCATACTTATATTTAAGAGTTCACCCTATAATCATATTATAATTAGATTTTTGAATAATCTGTAAACAAACAATATTATTCCTCTTTAGGATTTAGAGCTGCACAATGATTTATACAATGCTAAAAATACAATCTACACAAACGGGATTAATTTGAAAACAAACCATTATGTAAAAATCAGATTATAATCTTCCCCAAACAGATTAAAAGTACAGGCTACTTAATTTTATATTTGATTTTGTAAAATATAAATTAAATCATAAACTAGAAAAAGGTTGCAAAAGTTTTTTTTTTAATAGAAATGTAGCATAAAATTGAGAGCCTACTGGAGGAGGTAGAGGTTACAGACTTACAGAAACAATAAATTTCAGAAACAAAATTCTAAACTACAGTTACAATGGTTTTCTTCTATTTTCACACTCGTAAGGATCAGTATATCAAATTGAAGCAAAATTAAGTGATCTCGTCACCAATCACCACCTACATTCATTCAAGGAATTTAATGATATTTTGACACAGTGATTTCTTTAACTCCCAAGGAATCCAAGCAGAGCTATAATGTCTCACTTTCAGGCTTCTCTGGCTGCTGCGGTTCAGAAATAGCTGATTCCTTGGCTGCTACAATCCAAAGTAGAGCCCAATGTGTGTTAAAGAACAGAATGGAGAACACAGATTGGGATAATAAAATAGAAAAAATAAAATTTGCACAAAATCCCGTGACTTTTTTTTTTTTCATTGCAGGCCCGGTTTCTGAGGCCATTCCTCGACTAATCCGAACTCGGCCCGGGTCGCGCACCTGGTTATGGTGGGTGGGTCTCCCTACAAAAGTAACTGCATTCACAAGGACTCGAACACGGGACCTTGCTTAAGCAGTACCAAGCCGCTTACCACTTGGACCAACCACTTGGTGGTAAAATCATGTGACTTTAATCAATATACAAACGATACCCTCCTACCTAAACTTTAAAATGGGACCAATAGTTCTTTGAACTTCTGATTTTGTACAAACAATATTATTATTTTTTATTTTATAATTATTGTTGTATTTTATATTGATCCAAAATTAAAATTAACTATTGTTGTAATCAATAATGAAAAAAAAAAACTAAATATTTCTTAATTTTTTTTCCATGAAAATTTTAACAAAAAAAAATATTTGCATAAAATCAAAAGTTCAATAGGATTTTTCGTTACTTTTCAAAGTCTAAAAGGTTTTCAGCATAAATAACTAAACATTAGGGGAGGTTTTGTGCATTTTAGACTAAAATAATCAAAACTCTATTTTACTCAGTCAGTTCATACATTTCCACAGCTAGTATTGAGGGGGTTTTATTTGTCATCTAATGAAACTTTTTCTTTTTAACAATTGATTTGCTTTTAATTGAAAAATAAAATGGGATGCAATTAAAAATGATGTCATCATGTGATATCGTTACATGAAAGGTTCCTCTTATATGAAAATTGAAAGTACAGGGGAGAGAAGCATTACAGATATCAGAAAATGACTAACCAGTAGACTGGACTCGAGGTTCGATTTCACCTTCTTCACTTGGAGGTGTCTGCACTTCCTGTTGCAAGGCAGATGATGCTCTTAACTGCTCTTCAGTAATCTTAAGGTACTCTTCAGAGCTGTATGCTCTATTTGGACTTGGAGTGCCATCTGCTATATCAAAGATCTAATTATACTCTGGGATTTGTTCAATGTAATGGCAATAAGGAAGAGGTAAACACTTGAAGCACGAAGCACTATTTATCTTCAATTAAATGCGAGAAAAAAAATCGACACCATGAGCACTGAATTAATTACCACAACACAATATGACATTTAGTCTAAGAAGCATTACTGAGGAAGTAAAAAGGAATATGTGCATGCTGAAACAAGGAAACAGTACCTTGAGAATTGTATGTGGTGGATGCTGAAAATTGTTCACATTTGCTTTAATTCTTTTTTCTATTTTGACAAACATTAGTTTTCACATAAGAGTTAATTTTACCTTCTTCCTTTCAAAAAAAAAAAAAAATTTACCTTCTTGGTGCCTCATGAAGCAGACAGTTATACACAACAAATAATCTCTTTTATTGAGGACCAGATGCTAAATATGCTTAAAACTAGGTCAAAGATACGTCGTTGAAAGTTGTCATCACACCATAACAGTTTTATTTAGATATTTAGTTGTGTGGTTTATGCTAATTATCACACTTTGGATGTAAGTGTAACTAATGCAAGTTCCTTTTTCTTTTTTTTTTTTTTCTTTTAGTTCAAGCAACATTATTGGGTTATTGTCCTGAATCACAACAAGATATCTAAAACTAATGGTCACACAATTTCAGCAGAGGAAGATACTAAAGCACATATTATTTGTATATTTTAGGACTTCTCACTTTTGTAATATGCTACTTGATGCATTTTCATAGTAAGGAAAAAATGTATCAGCACTCCAACAACATGACCAAATAACTTTTAGAATGTATAATGCTTTAACTTTTAATGCGACCTTTGTTTGTGTTTTTTGATATTCCAGGGGTAAGTCATAAAAGTCTTTTCTATGCCACACAAACAACTATCTTCAAGGCATATCTGGAAATATAATTATGAGAAAGAATCATATTATAACCTAAATATATTACAAGGTACTTTCAACTAGACTTTTGATTACTGAGAAAACTAGATATCTCATAGGAACCTCTGGTCCTCTGCCATTAGGTTTACAATGCAGATCAGCGTAATGGTTCCTTTCCCACAACTAAAGCAAGCAACAATGAGAATGTATTAAGAGTTGATAACCTATTGGAAGCATGTGCCCGATTACCAAGCAGGGTTCTTTGCTAGCAGATATGACAGCTTACAAAACAACATAATAATTAATTAATGCTGTATGAAAGGAGATGTTTTATGTTTATTATTTATTTTATTACATAATAACAGTATTATTATTATTGTTGAGAATTGGGATTTGCAGTTTGGCAGAACAGGGAGTTAGCTTAAGTTTTATCTAAAGATTTGAATGTTCAATTGGGGATTTACATAATGCTTTTTCAACTTAGGCTCATGGTTTCCGAGGGCCTAGAGTTAGGTTAGCTATTTTTGCCTTTAAATATGTGTTTAGTATTTGTTGCTGTAATTTGGGGTGATAACTTGGAGGGTTTGTTAAGAGAATTCCTTGTTATTTGGCAATTCAAGCAGAAGAGTTAGCAGTCAGATAAGCTCTCAACTTAGCTGAAGCTATGGACATTCAAAGAGAAATCTTAGAATCCAATAATAAACCAGTGGTCAACTTGCACAAAGGACAGTTCAAGTCGTAGCAAATTTTCCCAATCCTATAGGGATCATAAGGAACTCGCTAGTAAATTTCAAAGGGCCAAGCTTGCATGGATTAATAGAAAGGGAAATTGCTTAGCAGATAATGTAGAAAAACTGGCTCTTGCCCATGCTCTTCCCTCCAGTCAGACTCCAGACAAATAAAATGCAAGATAAGGGGCTTTTCCCAAATTCTGCAAACTGACCTCTCTCTTTGCCCTTGTTTTGGTGTCCATTTTGTGTGCTTTCAAGTAATCTTTTATGAGATCTAGGAGTGCAGATGTGTTCAGTATACCTGCAGTTAGCTCCTTGATTATTTAAATTTGATGTTTGAGTATTTTGTTTCTGTTTCCATTGGTTCCAACCAGTCTTGCATCATTGATGTTAAGAGATGTGCTCTTTATTGCTTGCATTGTTGTTATAGCCAACGAATAAATGAAAACAATGAACTAACCAAACATACAGTATAAGGATTCATAACCTGTTCAAGTTCAATACTTCTAAACTGCTTTGCAAATGATAAAATAAAATACCAAAATCACTCACTAGGGTCAACTGCAACCTGAGAATTATCAGTACCAGCAGTGGATGATGGATTTGAGTTAGTGTAATTTTTGGGTACAATGGAATTGTAGTTCCGTGTTTGATTTGAAATGTCATCAAGACCAATCTCCCGCTCAAGTGTACTCTTGAATTCATTTGAAACTTCCTAAAGGAAAACAAAGATGACAAGCAATAACAATAATGAGGCATCTATCAACTGAAATTCATGCAAACAATTTTAATCTAAAGTACTTTGTACCTACCTGAAGCTCTCTAATTGTGGGTTGGAATGCACGCAATGTTTTCCCCAGATTTCGAGCAACCTGCATTTGGATGACTCGGTACAAGAACTGGGGGTCAACAGAAGAAAGAGAAAGAAAACCACTGCCACCGATAACAACAAAGATTTTGAGAAAATATTTAAACACACGTATTCAATTGTAATGAGGCTGATCAAATCACACTTCCTGTATAAAAAGATGCATTCATGATGCCCAGTTATGGATATGGTAGATATATATAACATAAATATTTCAGAAGGATGGGAATGCATCTCTAGTAAATTCCAGCTTTCAGATTATTTACAGCCTTAATGAAAAAACAATTACAAGGCTCTACACAAAACTTGGAAGTTGGAAGCAAGCATGAGGGCAAAGGCAAACCTACTATCTAGTTTTGTTTCATTGCAAACTCAACTTCTTAAAATCTATAAAGAGTGGGACTCAGTCTTTATACCTTAGGTAAAGTCAAAACACAAATTTTGAGTTGGCATAAATCATCTTCTGGATTGATTTTATTTCTCTAATGACAAAAATCCTTCCCAAGACACATGTAACATTGACTTTTATATTCAAGAATTAAGAGCACCACCCATGGATGGCAAATAGGTGAATCGTTAACAACTAAATTCTCATTCAAGCCAATATTTATGACGCAAAGGGCCATACAATATAACTTTCTTCTATTACTAGACATGGAAGAACACCATTCTAGAAATTTTCTGTCCGCTGCAACATGTATTTAATTAGATGAACTGATAAAATAGATTTGTTTAAGCTATCTGCATTCCAGAACAAATTTAACAAAAGCTATCACTGTTCCGGACAAAAAATGGCCTAATTAATCCTCTGATTCCTATCTCGCATCCCATCAGTATATCCTAGTGATAATAAAGATGAAAAAGAAATAGGTTTAAGGAAGTATCCATCAGTTTTTATTCTTGTACCTGTGGTTGACTCATGTAACAAGAATCTTGTTCTGAAGCCAAGAAATGAAGAAACTGATAAGTTTACAAGTCTTCTTCACTTAAACTCTAAGAGAAAACCCATCTCGTTGTTCAATAGAATTAGTAAATACCAACTAATTTTTAGCAGAGTGAATTTATGTTTTATGCTCCTCATTGGTCATTAGAAGAAAAAAGTCCTTATATCAGTGTTAGAAATAAGTGCCACTTTTATGGCTCCATTTATTAGCTTGGACTTATAGAAACCCTAGCTCTTTGTTAAGCCTTTATGAGAACAAGTTATCAAGAGTTCAATACTTGTTGCTTCCATTCTCATAATCAAAGTTGAACTTCACGCCATTTCGGATTTCTGCAGGAGTGTGAGAAATGAAAACCAATTTTTCTTTTACAATGACTGGTTCCTTAACAATTAGAATCTAGACATAATAAATTTTCACAGGACAGCAGTTTAGAGATTTCACCAAACTTTCAGCAGATCAAATATGTTCAGTTTAGTTTCCTATATGCCGATTATGACAGTCTACTTTCATTTTCCTAGGGGCATGCCTTACCTTCTTCCTAGTCCCTTTCTAGGATTAACATACGCTGATCTTTCTTTTATTATAATTCTCTAACACATCTCCTCACCTTAAAGCCCTTTGAGCTTGAAGCACGGATATCGCACAAGCCTATTTTATCTATTTCTGACATTTTAATTTAATTACAAAGAAAGGAAAGGCAGGGGTCCAAGTCCAAGGCTCACATAAAGTCAATTTGTTAAAGACTTAAAAGCAAAGGCTAATTAATAATTTCTATTATGATTCTCTTACATAAGTGTTTTTCTTTCTTTTTTTAGCAAGTTGGCATTACATATTTTATGAGAATTGCACAAGTAAAGGCAACTAAATTCTTGCTACCATAATGAAATTTATCAAGAAATCATGAAACGCATATAAGTATAACTCACCTCAGCAAGGCCTTTAGGACCAAATACCAACAAAGCAACGACCCCAATTACCAAAGCTTCAGGCGCTCCAACCCCAAAGAGTGATGCATAAACCACCTTGCCTTTACGCCTTCCCTTTCTTTCTGTACCATCATTGATTCCACATTTTAAAAAAAATCAATCAATCATAAAATGTCAAAGTGCAAATTTGGTCATTATTGCACATTTGGTCTCATATTTTGGGTTAGTTCCCAATTTGGTAATTTATCTTTTTTTTTGTTACAGATTTGGTCCCATATCTATGAGTCAATTACAGAATTGTTCCTATATCTTTGGGTCAGTTTGCAAAGATACGAGAACAATTCTGCAACCTAACCAAAAGATATGTGATAAAAAATGATACGGGACTAAATTGGGACATTTTGCAAAGATATGGTACCAAAAGTGCAACAAAAAAAGATACAGGACCAAATTGGAAACAGAGCAAAACATATTGGACCAAATTTGAACTTTGACCAACATAAAATTATCAGCGAAACCTACACTTCCAAAAGAAATTCCAAAATTAAGGAAGAGAGGAAACGTAAAGCGATAACCCACAGCCCAAAAAGAGAAATATCTTTACCTAAACGAAGAGATTTCGGTTTAATTGAGAAACTGAGACGCTTTAGACCATTCCACGGCGAAAAAGAGCTTCCACCCAGTGGAGATGAACAAGAAGAACAGGGATGAAAATTTAGGGTTTTAGGATGTGAAATTGAAGGAGACGAAACTGCGAATGTCGCTAATCTTGAGCTTGTAGATGAAAGCGGGCATGATGATATGGAAGTGGAAAGTGCTGAAGCCATTGCTAAAGACTCTATCATCTCATATTCTCATTTCAAAGACAGATATCTCAGATACTGATTTTTATTTGATTCATGCACAAACAAATAAACAATTATATTATATCTTTTCTTTCTTTCTATTTTTGGTCAAATAGAAAAACATCATAAGTCAAATTGGACTATGCTTTCCCCAAATTTCACAGCTCTAATTGTTGGGCTTAGGCCCAATATTATGTTCAAATTTTTAAGTCTCAGTTTTGTTGGTTTTATCTTTTGTTATGGAGACTTTCTTCTTTTATTAGGGAGATTTTTCTCCTTTCTCTATAAAAGGTAAGTTTCTTTTCTTTTGAAAATTTACTTTTTCTATATTTAATTTTGGAGCTCTACATTGTAGAGAAAAATTATGAAGAATGTTTCCTTTGAGAGAGAAGAGAGGTGTGTTGCTTACTTGCTTCTCATTCACATTTTCAAAATTTCTTTTTTTATCTGAAAAAATTTATGTAGATTTAAAAAATTATGTGTATCTTTTATTCTAATTTAGGATAGGATATCTAAATCATTATCTTTGTATTCTTATATGTGCTCCCTAAATTTTATCTCTTCTTCTATTGTAATATGTTCTAAGAGTTTTTAGGTTGATTTGTTGTTAGCAGCCCATTTATGAATTAAACATTACAAACATTTTGTTCTTTAAGATAATTGTATTTTTTTCTTTATGCGAGTTAAATTAATTTAAATTAAGTTAATATTTTTATTATTTATTAATATATTTTTAATTTGATAATAAATGAATTATCAAGTCTAAACAAGCCCTTTTCATGACCATTTAGTCCCTTTTTGTGAAGGATATAGTATTTTTTTTCCATTGCATGCATGTACAACAAACTTTCTCTTTTGTTTGTGTTATACCCAAAGTTAGGTTATAGCCATATCAAGCTTGCATTTTTTTTTCTTTTGTTCCAACTTGGCAAACCGTAGTAACAGATGTCATTTAATAATTTGAGTGGGGACCACCTGAAGCCAATTAGTTGTTGACAACTATCCATTTTGTTGATGTACCAAAAAAAAAACTATCAATTTTGTTGAACAGAACATGTGATAAATTCTAAAGAGTGAAAGATCGAAGGTACATATGTATTTTGAAGAGAGAAATCAAGAGGGACTTTTTTTGGGAGATTTTGGAGAACAAAAGCATTTAGAGAGCACTAGTAAGGAGGAAGATTTTTCATCTTCTCTATTCTAAATTTGATTTTTTTTTTCATTATCTTCTTGTTAATCATTTTGTACAAATGCCTATTAGAGGCTAAACTCTAGTTTAATTAAGTTAGGCTAGATATGAAGTGTTAACTGTGAGACTTTGTTTTTGGAATCAATGATATACTTGCCTGATTTTGAGTTCTAATTTCATCTATGTAAGTAAATTCTGAATCTCTTAAATGATAATAGCTAGAAGAGCTCCTGATTATGTTTTGTTCTTGAGTTTCTTGCTATTTGAATCTGGATTTGTTAGTCTAAGTTTGGAACAAGTAGCAAAAATTTTGAGAATTGATTTATGTTAATTCTTTTCTTGAAATCAATTTGAGATTACTAATTCTTCTACAACCTCTGAGACTAGACTATATTAGATTTGATTTATCTCGTATTCATTGTCTTCTTGAAATTTTGTAAATGTTTTCTAAGTTTGAGAAATTAAAGGTGTAGGATATTGCATGCCTTTGAAATTTTATAGAGATTCTGTTGAAACATAATTTCTTCAAGCCAACTGAACTTGAAATTTAGCAGAGAGTGACATGTCGATGAAGTTAATTAGCTTCATATTGATGCACAACATAGTTATACATTTTACATTTTGAAATCTTTAATCTAATTTGTTGTTCTTGTAATTCAAATATTACTTTTGCCTTTTTTTTAATCAAAACTTCAAACAAAAATCATTTTTTAAGTAACTCATTGGTTTACGTTTTTTATTGGTTCTCAGCCAAACTTTATTTGTTTTTTTTATAATCGAAAATTTAGGTGAGAGATGACGCCCAGTCCAAGGTTAAGGCAGACATCCGAGATCAAAGAACACTTATAGAGATACTTACAAATAACCCACCAGATAAGACATTACTAAGAATCAAACTCAAATCATACAATTATCGTAGACCGAAGGTGACCAAATAAATCAAACCTTATTGACAATCGAACTTGACTTTACTTTACTAATTCTGTTTGAGTTAATTCAGTTTAATTCAATCTAACTATTTAATTTAATCTAAGTGCCTAAACAGTTTAAAGATATTAATTAGCTTGTTTATATTTATAATTTTTTATTATATTATTTGATCGAGTCTAAATTTCAAAAAAGTACTTTAAGATACTAACTTTTTTCTTTTTTATTTAATGATTATAAACATAACATTTTGTTCTTACATAGCTGTTATTTTATTTAATAATTAATTAATTAGTTGATTAATGTATGATACCCAAGAGGCAAAGGGCCTTAAGGAAGTTAAGTGACATCCACAACATTCTTATTTGGACAAGGTTAGGAGTGTTGTGAAGGAAGGGAGGCCTCTTTTCCCTCCTTCCCTTGGGAATAGTCATAGGGAGTGATTTGGTAGGATTGAAGTGAAGGCTTCTTCGTGTTTGGTCACTATCATTCCAAGTAAGTGAGGTAAGGGCTTGGTCTTTAGAAAGTGGAGTAGTATTCAATTGAGTTCAGACCCCTTCCCTACTTGCCAGATATTTACGTTATCATCATTAACCTCCCTCATTAACATTGGGATTCACGTTTCATTATCTTTAGTCTATCCATAATCGACCGTTATGCCTATTAATGATTCCACCATAAATAGTCATCATGATCATATGTAACCCCCTATAAATGGCCATCATGGCTATCAATAATGACCCACATGAGCCTTCCTTATAAATACCTCCTTATTTCTTCAGTGAGGGAGATATGCTTACAACCATAAATTACACAAAGAGAATTCCAATCGACCTTCTGAGCTCTTTAGAATATAGTCCAGCTTACTTGAGTCTTAAGTTCTCTTGCCTTGCCTAAGTTCTTACTTGGAGTGTTTTGCTTCCCCCTGTTAAGGACCCTCCAAGTGACTATTTCCTTTACTTGTGTTATTCTATTATTGTTAAATCTGATATTATTTCCGTGTTGCTTTCTTGCTTCTCTTGCTTTGCTCTGGACCTCCAAGCACGAACCTACCCATTCCCGGAACATTTTGGCGATTTCACTGGGGAGGAAGAGCAATCTAATGGATACGTAAGAGGCAATTGAGGCTGCTGCTGCGAGAGGAAAGGATGTGATGAGTCGCAATGAAGATCCCAGCGACGGTAACCACAACACATCCACAGAAGAAGGAGGGTCCACCGGTGATCGTACGCGTGACCATACCAGAGGACAAGGTCATGGAGGTGCTGAAGACGAGGTAGCAAGTGACCCAGTTGTGATATCATCGACTCTATTGCAAAATGTTCTTAGGAACCAAAATATATTATAAGATGTTGTTCTTGCATTGACAGGGGGCGTCAATCTTCGCAGGACCCGGATGAAGTGCAACGGCAAGAGGAAGGCGCTAGGGCCTTCCCCACAGGGCATGTCGTTGACAATGGTTTGGAGCTGGTAAAAGCTGGAGAGGTACAGGAAATCCCAGAAGAATTGTTTCCAAACCCACCTACTCGTCGTAGAAGTACGCTTACGAGGGGGGAGGACGTTGATAATACCAGGGAAGCAAGAGCCAAGACGCCTAGACTCTCTGCCCAAGAGTATGTGACCAAGGTAGACTTGGTAAAGTTGCTAGGTTCAAACAAGCAAGTAGTCGCTGAAGTTGACTTTCGTCCACCATACCCTCAGTGGATTGCTATGAAGCCGTATCCAACAGGATACACTCCACCGAAATTTCGCAAGTTTGATGGAAAGTCGGGCCATGCAAGGGAATGTCATGTGTTTCATTGATGACCTTGGCACTTTCAGCCAGGACAAGGAGTTACGTCTGAGGGAATTCTCAAAGTCTCTCACCGGAAAAGCCTACACGTGGTATAGTAAGTTGACACTAGAATCTATTCCCTCTTGGGAAGAGATGGTGATGGCCTTTTGTGGCAAGTTTTTAGAGTCCCATCCTATTGTACACATTATGGATCTGGGTCGGGTGAAGCAGCGCCCCAATGAAGATGTAGTGGCGTTTGTCAAAAGATACAGAGATCTGGCAGTAGAGTGTAAGGAGGCGATGCCTGAAGCAAATTTGGTTTACGAATGTGTTTCAAATATGAGCAGTACTGTAAGGCTGTTCCTAGAACAAGCAAACATAACAAGCTTCTCAGAGCTAATTAGGAGAGCCAAGAAGACTGTCCAATCTATCAGCAAGGCAAGTAAGAGCGAAGGAGTTCCCCTCATGACAGTGGCTATTGTGGATGATCAATAATTTAAGCCTCCCAATCATCAAGAAGAGGAAGAGACCATGTTTAAAAAGGAAGGAGAAGAAGCAATTGAGAAGGTGCACTCTCATCCCTTGTGAAGAAGCTTCAAGGCATAAAGCAAAGAAGGCGTCCCAACTATGCATGATATGTTGGGAAATCGCGGTGCACGCAGCGGAAGCGACAACAGATATAAAATAAAAAATTTTAAACCAAAGATAAAAGTACACAGCGATTTCTTTCCCAATAGATCCGCTATATGAATCTGTATCGGTGTAAGGTCAAGAATTTACCCAAGTCAATGGCTGTTCTTTACGTCTACGAATTTGAGGAGTCCCCTCCGAGTGTGCTCCCTCCACCGGTGATCCACACGAACAGTTTGGTAGATGCCTAGGTGCTAGCCACGTTTACTTCTCCAAGCAAACCGGGAGCCTTATCTACGGTGTTCTTGGATTCAAGAACTCTTCTCAAACTCCAAGATAGATGGCGCCTTTAGATCAAGAATGGTGTTCTTGATCTCTCACACAACTCAACTCACAAATCCTAAAACTATTTTAGGGTTTGCGCCACTTTCTCTCTCTAGAAAGTCTAGGGTTGTGTTTTCTCTCACAAACTTTCACCAAGACTCAAAACACTTTTGGACTTGTGAACTTTTGATGGCTTAGTCGAAATTCCCAAGGTATGAGAGTGTCATCTTCAAGTCGACTTTAGCCCTTCTCATATATATAGGTTTTAGGCTTTGATAATTATAATTAGGGTTTCCCAAAATTAAATAATTATCAAATCATTAAATCATTATATCATGAGATATCATGATTTTAGGACTTGAATTCCTAATTATAATATTACCTTAATATTATAATTTGGATCCAAATGCAATCTTGGAGAATCAATTTGGAAGATCAAATCTTCCCAAAGAGATACACTCCCCATGCGCCTAGTCCCACAATTCTTGTTGGAATTTAATAAACTAAAATAACAAACCCAACAATTAGGTAGTTATAACTAATTTGTTATTTTCCAACCATATTGATTTAAGATATTACCCTAATATCTTAATTCAA
>QANZ01047370.1:87131-97387 GCA_003254925.1 Chamaecrista fasciculata
CCAAAGTGTCAGGTTTCAAACCACAGGGTACCAAATTGAAATAGGGTCAAACCACAGGGTACCACCGTGTAATTTACCCAAAAAAGATACATATTGGTCCATCATTAAATATATGGCTAATATTTTTGGTTCTGCAACTACTGAAGAAGAAAATTTTGAAAAATACATAATTCATACCCTAGAAAATATACATTTTGGTCCCTCCTATATTATATACATGGGTAATATTTTTTGTAGTATCAAAATTTTAAAATAAAATTAAAATGACGGTAAACAGGAAAAATATATAGTCTAGTCCCCAAAATTTTACAATTCACTACTAAAAAATCACATTTTGGTCCCACATTCACACCTTCATCCTCCTTTATTAACTTCCTCTTTTAGCACAAATTTCGAGGCAATCATTACTTATACTACTTTTTTAACACCAAAACCCAAAAAAAAAATAACCACTCATTTATCCTCCTTTATTTTTACCATTTTTACCCCTATACAAATTTAAAATACCAATACAATTATTTCAACCCACCACAATCATTACATACCCTTTAAAATAATTTCACATCATAATTCCTCCTTTATCTCTCATTTTCCCAAACAACATTTATTAAAAACCTCCTTTATAACACAAATTCTTTACCTCTCCTTTATTACCTCCCTCATTCTTTTATCCTCCTTTAACTTAACCTCCCCATCCAAACGCACCCTAAAAGAAGGTTTTTTATTAATAATTTATTCGATTATGCACTAGTTAATTCTAATACAAAGAGGATGTATAGGAATTTATTTTTTTTATTAACAAATTGTTTGTCAAGTGGGTAAGTTACGGATATAAGATTTTATTTTATTTTTTAGGCCAAAGTCCTATTTTGGTCCCCCAGTTATGCTCAGTTCTAAATTGGTCCCCCAGTTATTTTTCATTCCATATTGATCCCCCAGTTATGCAAAATTTGACAAAGTTGGTCCCTCTAACAGTTTCCATCCATTATTCCATTTAAAAAAAAGACAAAATTGATTTTTAACTCCTAAAAGTTTAAATTTTTTGCATCAAGGACCTTTTTATGTATAATAGGACTAAAATGTAAAAAAGAAAAATAATTTGGAAGTTTTTGTTTATTTCACTCAAAAATCTCTCTCTCTCTCTCTCTCTCTCTCTCTCCAATGTCGATTCTTCTTTCCGATGTCTTCGGTCTCTTTCTCCTTCTCTTCCTTATCCACTTGATGAAATCCCTCAAGTTCTGGTTTTTGGAGATCTACTTTAGCTACACACTCCATGGTTTCAGTATCTTGAGCTTCTACCACTGGTTTCACTTCAATTTTTGAGATTTCTCTATCTTCATTGTCTCTCTCACAAATCCTATCATCATCTTCTTGTTGCAGATTAAATTCAGACCCAAACGTCCTCAAAGCTTCGCAAATGGTCACCGGCAGATGAACCCATCTCTGATTTCGATGACTCAGCCCCGCCGTCGCCGCCTCTTGCTGCAGATTCTGAAGATCTGACGACGCCGACGACGACAACGACAACAACCCCTGTTGTTGATGCTTCTCCGACGGCGTTCTCCGAAAACTCGCTTCCCCTCCTCCTCGTCTTTTCCTCGATCTGGCCGCCGCCGCCGACCTCATCTTCTTCCCCTGTTTCTTCGTCTTCACTCTCACTTGCCCAATACACGTCACCTTCGGAGACGACAACTCTGGGTGATACCTGAGCAATTCAGCGAGAGAGAGAGAGAGAGAGAGAGAGAGAGAGAGAGAGAGAGAGAGATTTTTCTTTTTTACATTTTAGTCCTATTATACATAAAAAGGTCCTTGATGCAAAAAATTTAAACTTTTAGGAGTTAAAAATCAATTTTGTCTTTTTTTTAAAGGAATAATGGATGGAAACTGTTAGAGGGACCAACTTTGTCAAATTTTGCATAACTGGGGGACCAATATGGAACGAAAAATAAGATTGTTTTAGAACAGCCACAAAGTGTTAATAATTGTAACTTTTTTTAAAAAAATAAAACACATTGTCAGAAATAGAATTCATGTCGTTTTTGTCTGTCTAAAGCAAGGTTATTAAAACCGGACCGGTCATTGAACCGGCCGAAGCAGCGGTTCAAGGTTCAATAGTCCAACCGGGGTTCAACCGGGGTCGGACCGTTTATAAATAAAGTAATTAATAAATAACATAATAATAAATAATAGACCAACAAAATTAAAAATTACTAATCATATTTAAGAAAAAGTCTAAATATAATAAATTTTAAATTAAACATGACATAATTAAATTCATAAAGAGTCATTATAACATAATTATAATCAAATAAACACAATAAGGAAATAAATCAATAAGGAAATAAACTACAATCAAATCAAAAATTAAAAAGGAAATAAACCATCATTAAAGAAATAAATCACAATCAAATAAAAAATAAAGGAGAAATAAATTATAAGAAGAAAATAAAGCATAAAAAGGAAATAAACTTTTACCTAATTAAGAGCGGCCCTTTAGTGCTTTATCTTGCAATGAGAATAAAACGAAGAACACACCCAAAACAGAGAAGCGGCGAAGAGAAGAGAAAGTGTTTCGGTGAAGAGAAGAGAAAGTGAGAAATAGAGAGCAAGCCACAACAGAGAAGCATCGAAGAGAAGAGAAAGTGAGAAATAGAGCAGCAAGCCACAACAATTAGGGTGACGAAGATGAAAGGGATAGCGGCTAGGGTTGGAGATTGGGGGAATGAAGATGATTGTGAGCAAAATGCGAGAAAAGTTCATGGTTTTGGCTGAACCGGTTGAACCCCCCAAACCGCCGGTTCAGTCCGGTTTGGGCGGTTTTTAACCGGTTCTGACGGTTCTTGCCTGGTTCAATGCGCGAACGGTTTCTGCTGTGACTCGGATCGGCCTGGTATCCGGTTCACGGTCCAATCGGTTGAACCGGCCGGTCCCGGTCCGATTTTTATAACCTTGGTCTAAAGTCTAAACCATCATTTTAGGCCCTCATTATTTTTAAAAAAAAAAATTGATCCCTCTTAATTTTTTATTAAATTTAATCCCTTATAATTTGTTTTATTATTAATATTAGTCACTCTATATAAGTTTTAACTAATTGATGAAATAATAATACTAATTAAACATAGACAAAAGTATTCTTGATACCTTCAAAGTATGTGGTCAGTTTCAGTTGTACTCCCAAAGTTTTTTTTTGGTTCAATTATACTCCCAATGTTTCACATTTTAGTCAATTGTACCTCTAATATTTCACATTTAAGTTAATTGTAATCCCAAAATTAAGAGTATAATTGATAAAAAATTAAATTTTAATTGACTAAAAAAACTTTGAGAGTACAAAAATACTTTTACTATTAAATATATAACAGACATGCTATGTTACTTGCCACATAATCATACTTTTAGGAAAATTATTTATTAAAAGTATTTTTTTTTAAAGATCATACATAAAACTATCATATTTATTTATAAACTTATTGTGTTAAAATAAAAATAATATTTATTCACATGTTAATTAAAATACTATATCATTAATTAATTAACAACAATATGTTACCAATTTAATTAAATGTTAAATTGATTGCCGAGAGTGATAATAAATTATTTGTGAAAGACTAAATTGAAAAAAAATATCCAAGGGCTAAACTTAAAAAAATATTATTAAGTGAAAAATAAAAATAAAAATAAAATTTTAATACTTTTTGTTTAGATCAAATTGTTACAACAACCATAAAAAATTTATTGAGAATAATAGCTTAGGTTAATTTCAAAATTAAATGAGCATGGCCAAATGCTTTGTTTGGTACATATATTAATGAACCACCTACCTACTCCCTTCCATTGCAACATGGGGTGTGCTGGCTTTAATTAACTTTCCACTTGTAGGACTATGTCCTACACTTTGTCCTACATCGATGGCCCTCTTTCCCACTCGATGAAAGTTATGACCAAAAAGAACCAGTAATTTGGGATTGTCATACAATTTTTTTTTCTTTTTTTTTCAAGTCTTTTCTAAATAAAGTTTTATCAGAAGTATTGTGAGAAATAAACAATTCTTTTTCTTCTCAATTAAGACAGTTAATAAACGAAATTAAATCAGATCTAAAAATTTTCATAAAATTGATGACATCTCCCTCATTTTAAGTTTAAATATAACGAAATCAAAACTTCCAGTTACTCTTAATTAACAAGTTTTTTCTTTGTTTAGTTGGTGATGTTGACAAATGAAGTCAAATAATACTGCAAAAATTAATTTGGCCAAAACACCAATACTAAATTTGGGAAAACTATTTGACATATTTGCCAATAACTCTAACTAAATAGAAAAAAGACTCATCAAGATTGACTTATAACTGAAAGACCCACTTTTGAGCCTGATTTAATCTCATTTAATGACTGTCCCAATTGAAAAGATAAATAATTCATCAAGAGTAACTCATAGCTTCAATTTTGCCATATTCCAAAAGAGAAAAATATGATCATAATCAATAGTAAGGGACCAAAGCAGAATTGTTAGGAAATATTAGGAGCTAAAATGTAATATATTAGAGAGTAAAACAGAATTTGATTTAAACATTAGGAACCAAAATGACATTTTGACATTTATAATAACATTCAAACTAGACTTAACTCTTAAGTCTTAAGTCTCAATAGCCATAGTGTTTTTTTTTTTTGGTTTTGAAAGAATCCACTAGTTATAAACACGCAATATTATTATCATTATATTTTGTCATGAAATCTAATTTATTTTTTCTCGTCATTCAAATAATACAATAAGTATATTCATTTCCTAATGTTGTGGTGTATATGTATAAGAATGATAGTAGGCTTGATGCATATACCTACTAATACTTATATATATGATATGATATCTAAAATTTTATTAATACATATTTTAAAAGTTAATAATTGCTTCTTTAAAAAAAGTTAATAATTGCGAAATTATAAATTTCTATATAACAATATTGATTTAATCATTTTTCCTATATATATTAATATATCACCTAACGGTTTACTTGTTTTCCTTTTGTTTTTTATTTTATTTTTCTTCTTTTTTTCGAGAAATTCTATACCAAGGACTTTTTTTTTTATCAAAGTTTAATGAGTTAATAATTTAATATAAATAAATGAAACACAACATGATTTGTTAAGCAAATTTTTTGTGGCTTCTTGTCCTATCCATCATCCCTTCATTTTTCTAAATGATTAAAATTTAATTATTGGCCAAAGTCCTATTTTGGTCCTCCAGTTATACTCATTGTTCCAAATTGGTCCCCCAGTTATTTTTCCTTCCATGTTGGTCCCTCAGTTTTGCAAAACTTGACAAAGTTGGTTCCTCTAATAGTTTCCATCCATTTTTCCGTTAAAAAAAAAGACAAAATTGATTTTTAAATCCTAAAATTTTAAATTTTGTTGCATCAAGGACTTTTTTTCTATAATAGAACCAAAATGTAAAAAAGAAAAAATAACTTGGGGGAATTTTGCAATAAAGACCTTTTAGTTCTCTCTCTCTTTCCATCTTTCTAGCTCGCTCAGCTTTCTGCTTGCAAAATCCCACCAAAACCCTAACACATTGCCAAATCTGACGATTGGAAATTGCTTAATGCCTCAATCGTCTATGAAAATCGCCGCCGAATCGAACGCCGACGACGATTGGAGCTGTTCGTCGGCGTCGTCTTCGACGGAGGACGACGAGGAGGCTGGTTTTCCGACGAAGAACAGCCGCGGCGACAGAGGAAGAGGCGGCGACGATTCCGGCAAGACAACTCCTCTCTCTCTCTCTCTCTCTTAACCATTTGCAAATGCTAATATTTTAATTTGTTGATGAGTATTTGCAAATGGTTAAGAGAGAGAGAGAGAGAGGAGTTGTCTTGCCGGAATCGTCGCCGCCTCTTCCTTTGTCGCCGCGGCTGTTCTTCGTCGCAAAACCAGCCTCCTCCTCGTCCTCCGTCGAAGACGACGCCGACGAACAGCTCCAATCGTCGTCGGCGTTCGATTCGGCGGCGATTTTCATAGACGATTGAGGCATTACGCAATTTCCAATCGTCAGATCTGGCAATGTGTTAGGGTTTTGGTGGGATTTTGCAAGCAGAAAGCTGAGCGAGGTAGAAAGATGGAAAGAGAGAGAGAACTAAAAGGTCTTTATTGCAAAATTCCCCCAAGTTATTTTTTCTTTTTTACATTTTGGTTCTATTATAGAAAAAAAAAGTCCTTGATGCAACAAAATTTAAACTTTTAAGATTTAAAAATTAATTTTGTCTTTTTTTTAACGGAAAAATGGATGGAAACTATTAGAGGGACTAACTTTGCCAAGTTTTGCATAACTGGAGGACCAATATGAAACGAAAAATAACTGGGGGACCAATTTAGAACACTGAGCATAACTGGGGGACCAAAATAGGACTTTGGCCTTAATTATTTGTTTGCTTATATTTTATTATGAAGTTTTCATAAATATATGATATGCTATAAAAACATTTTGTATAATTGATTTTAATAGAGAAAGTATTATAAAAATATCATTTTACATTATTAATTATAGAAAAGAGAGAATATAAAAAGAATATGACAAATATATAAAATTTAAAATTTTTTTTATCAATAATTGTATCAATTTTTGTTATAAATATCCTTTGAAAAGTCATAATTATTATTTTGTTATAAATATTTTAAAATTTTATCAATACAATTCATTTTATATATATGGCTTCCTTTGCTAAATATCACTTTGTAGTTCATAATATGCATGCTCATATTTTTTTTTACATGAGCAAGGAACTAAAAGACAAAAAGACAAATTAAACAGGGACCATTCTGGGTAAAGCAACCCCAAGACAAAAAGACAAATTAAACAGGGACCATTCTGGGTAAAGCAACCCCAGTAAGGTCTTCCTGAAGCAGAGAGAAGCAAGAGCCGGGGGGGGGGACATCATAAAATTTCAACCCAATATCAGAAGACAGAGCATGTTTGGCCATTGAGTCTGCGACCCTATGCCCTTCACGTCGAGTGTGTGTGAGACGAGTCTCCCAACTCCTACCTTGAAGAGCCCTAATCCTGTAAACAAGACCATGAAACGGATGAGACGGAATGCACCCACTCTTCACCAAGTTCACCGCCACTGCAGAGTCACTCTCCACCCACAGTTTCCTACAACCCATCAACCACGCCGTTTCCAGTCCACAGTAAATTCCCCATAGCTCTGCTGCAAGGACAGAACTCGAACCCAGGTACTTCGTATACCCCTTAACCCAGCTGCCACTACAGTCCCTGAGAACACCACCGCAGGCCATCCGGTTTCCACCCTCCACACAGGCACCATCGGAGTTACACTTCACCCAACCATCTTCGGGAAAAGTCCAGTTAATCAACTGTTCAACACGGCCAATCTTAGCCTTAGCCAAGGTAATATTGTTAGTCTGGATACTACACGCCTGATGCACAATACCCCAAATAACGTTATTACTAGAGCGAACCTCATTTGAAAAAATAGCAGTGTTTCTATCCTTCCAAATGGTCCACAAAATAACAGCAAACACGCTTTTCCACTCCAGCCCCTGCCATATCATTTTCGAACGAAGATTCATAATAATCCAACTCTTCATATTGGAATGCATGAAATCATCCCACCCATCCGGCGGTACAAAAGTCTTCCAAATAATTTGAGCAGCATAACAATCACGCAGGGCATGAAGATTACTCTCAGAAGCACAATCACAGCGTTGGCACATGTCGGAAGCACACATACCTCTACTCATCCTGTTCACATTGGTCAAGAGCTTCTCCTTCACAGCTAACCAGAGGCAGGATTTGATACGTTGGGGTCCGTCCCATTTCCAGATAAGGTGCCAAATATCATCTTTCGGAGGACACGAATCTTTCTCAAGGGACTTGTAGGCACTATTAATTGTGAAAATATGGTCCTTACTAAACTTCCAAACCACCCTATCCTCACCATCATCAGGACGTGGAGGAAGAACTGAGGCAAGGCGCATCAGAGTTCTCGTCGGCAGATGAGAACGAAGTTCGGTCCAGTTCCAATCCCCATCTGCAGAAACATAAGAGCTAACTTTCCTCTCCAAGTCCCCATGCTGAACAAAGTTGCCATACTGCACAACCAGTGGCTCATTCTCCAACCAAACATCAGTCCAAAAATTAGTAGAAGACCCATCCCCTATATGCCATTTAATACCATCAAGGACATGTTTCCAGACTTTGCGTATACCCCTCCAAGCATTGGATTCCACATTCCTCTTCCCCACACGAGGAATAATATCATCCCCACACTTGTACTTTGCTCTCAAAATTTGCACCCACAACTTGTCTCTTCTAGTGACAAGCTCCCAACCCAACTTCATCATAAAAGCAATGTTCATTTTCCTAGTGGATTTGATTCCCAGACCTCCATTCTTTTTGGGCCAAGTAAGATTATCCCAAGCAAGAAGGTGAGGCTTCTTACTCTCCTCATATTGATCAAATGTTACAGATTTTTATAGTGAAATTATTATAATTATTTTTCTAAATATTAATTTTATGATTTTATTTTTTAATGATTAAACTAATAATTTAATACCGAAAAGTACACCGAAGTGATAACTTAACCCTTGAAAAATCAAAATAAATAGTTTAGTTTTTGAAAAAATCAAACGACATACTCATTAACCTTTTTCATAGACTAATTAACGACTATACCGTTTGATTCTTTTAAGGACTAAATTATATATTACAATTTATTAAAGATCGAACTATTAACTCAGTGATCTTTCATATACAAAATTGTTAATTTATTCATTTTTTAACCACTGAAGGATACATTGTTCAATTTTTTATTATTACCATAAACCACATATTGAGTCCAAATATATATATTATAAATCGAATAACTATCATACAGAATTACTTGGAAGCATTATGTCATTTTATACAAAAAAAGAGAGGCCAAAATGCGAATTTGGTCCTCTAACTTTGCTCCAGGTTCTAAATCAGTGCTATATTTTTTTTGTCTCGAATTTGATCTTGTATTTTTGCTCTAGGTCTCAAATCAGTCCTATGTCTTTTTTGTCCCAGTTTTGGTACCATAAGTTTTGAAAACCTCCCACCGTTAGTCCTCCGTTCATTTTAAATTATAGTTTAGTCTTAAAAACTTAAAGTCCCTTTCACTTTAGTCTCTAACTATCAAAATGAAAGTGAAAGAGCATCTCTGAAGATTCTCAAACTTTACATCTTGGTCCCTAATCCATGAATTCTTCATGAAATGGAATAGAAATGCAAAAACAATACAAATTAAAGCAAATGACAGAGGGATCAAAACTAAAAACGCAAAAAATTTAAAACCCACCAGAATATACCCCAAACTCGCCAGAAAACGTATGGAACTCGCCGAGAAACTCAAGAACTCATCCAAAAACCCCAATCCTCATTGAAATCTAACTCAAATAATCGCCCTCAAATGCTTTAAGAAAGAATTTTCGAAAATTGAAACTTTTGAGGAGGGAGGTGATAGAAGATAGTTTGGATTTTTTAAAATTCTTTCTTAAAGTATTTGAGGGCGATTATTTGAGTGAGATTTTAGTGAGGATTGGGGTTTTTGGATGAGTTCTTGAGTTTCTCGGCGAGTTTGGGACATTTTCCGGTGGGTTTTAAATTTGGATAAAACTTATATCAAGTTCCTTATATCCTTGCTATCAAGTTCCACCAATCACAAGTCTTGATTACATTCTCTCTCTTCAATAATTGGTCATGCAAAAAGTGGTATTTAATATTCTCTCTCTATCATGATTGGTCATATATAAAATTTTTGCCACGTGTCAAATGTTGATTGGAGAACTTGATAGCAAGGATGTAGGGAACTTGATGTAAGTTTTGGCCTTTAAATTTTCTGCGTTTTCAGTTTTGGTCTCACTGTCATTTGCTTTAATTTGTGTTGTTTTTGTATTTCTATTCCATTTCTTGAAGAATTCATGGATTAGGGACCAAGATGTAAGGTTTGAGAATCTTTAGGGATGCTCTTTCACTTTCATTTTGATAGTGAGGAACTAAAGTCAAAGGGACTTGAAGTTTTCAGGACTAAACTGTAATTTAAAATAGACGAAGGACTAATGGTGAGAGGTTTTCAAAACATATAGGAACAAAACTGAGACAAAAAAAGATATAGGACTGATTTGAGACCTGGAACAAAGATACAAGACCTAATTTGAGACAAAAAAAATATATGACTGATTTGGGACCTCAAACAAAATTACAAGACTAAATTCACACTTTGACA
>QANZ01047403.1:0-18699 GCA_003254925.1 Chamaecrista fasciculata
TTAAGAGGTCATTAAACTTGATATAAATATTGAAAACTAAAAAGTAGAGAAAGATCATTATTCATTAATAAAGAAATTAAGTCACTTCGTACTATTTTAATATTTTTCTATCTTATTTTAAATACAATACAATAAAAAGAAATTATGCATAATCCACGTAATATTATAAAGGCAAAAGTACTCTTGGTACCCCTAAACTTTGCGGTTATGTTCAGTTATAACTTATAACTCTAAAGTTTTTTTTGGTCAATTGTACCCTCAAAATATGGGATCAATTTTAGCTATACCCCAATGTTTTTATGAGTCAATTATACCCTCAATTATTTTTGTATCAATTATACTCTTATCTTTTCTTTTTTGTGTCGATTGTACCCCCAAATTAGCAGGTATTTCAGGGTATAATGGAATCAAATGTAAAACATTGAGGGTATCATTGATTAAAAAAAGTTTGGGGTATAACTGAAACTGATCCCTTACTTTGGGGGTACAATTGACCAAAAAAATAACTTTGGGGATACAACAGAAAATGAAAACATACTTTATGGGTATCAATAGTATTTTTGTCTATTATAAATGAGGGTTGTTCACCTCTTTTCGACCACTTTCTACTCTCAAATACTATATTAAAGGCTAAAGTGTAATTTTAATCCTTTATCTTTGAGGCAAATTACAACTTATCTTTCATCTTCTTCTTTTTTTTTCTTGAAATTTTGGTCTTATATTTTTTCCAAAAGTTTCATTTTTTTGGTTCTAACGACTAAATATGATCATATCTTTCTCATTTTAAGTCTGATTGCGACGAGCTTGGAGCCACAAGTTACTATGAAAAAAATCATTTCTTTATCCCAATAAAAAATGTCAAATTAGGCTACAAAAGTGGGCTGCTCAATTTATTGGAAAAAAATGCAAAGTTGATCATATCTCTCTTGTTTCATGTCTGATTGCGATGAGTTCGAAGCTACATGATACTTTTGATGAGTCCTTTTTCTATCCAGTTGGGGCCGTCAGCAAATGAGGTCAAATTATGCTCGAAAGTGGTTCTAGAATTAAAAAGTGAAAAATTAAGGTAAATCACTTTTAGGCTAGATTTGACCTCATTTGTTGAGGGTTTCAATTGGACAGAAAAAAGACTTATCAAAAGTAACTTGTATCTTCGAATTAGTCGCAATCGAACTTGAAACGAGAGAGATATGACCAAGTTTACTCGTTTGACTATAAAATAAGCGGCCCATTTTCGAAGCTCAATTTCAACTTGCTTGCTTACGACTCCAATAGGACAAAGAAAGGACTAGTCAAGAAAAACATGTAGCTATAAAATCGTCACAATTGGAGTTGAAGCGAAAAAAATATGGCCACATTCAGTCGTTGGGACCAGAGAGTGAGACTTTTAGGAAAGACATAAAACCAAAATTGCAAGAAAAAAGGATAATAGGCTAGAATTAAACTTTCTCGAAAGATAAGGGCCCAAAATTACACTTTGGCCTATATTAAACTGTTGGGTTATTTCTTTTTGAAGCAAGTTTTAAATTTATAAGCCCAAGTGCAAGCGTACACTACCGAAGTAACATAAAAACTTAAGCACCGGGTATCGTCCCACCGAGAACTTACTTGCGAATTCACTCTAAACACAGGCTATAGCGATTCATTTAATCTAAGCAACCAAATTCCGATAAAAGATTCAACTGAATAAAACTAAATTGCAATAAACAGGTTCCAAATTGAACACCGAAAGAACTTCCTAGAATTCAAGTGTAAAAGACTTCCCTAGGATTATCCCTTCTTAGCAATTTCACTTAACTAATTAACTACTCTGAATATGGACTTACGATAATGGCAAAGCTAACCCTGAACTCTTAATTACCTATAATTACCATTCAGTCAATTATAAGCCTCTTGAATCTAATTAACTCACCTATATTTCTATGGTGAACCAACTATATCAATGCATTAAGTTCAAGTTCAATTGGGTTCCCCTAGGCTAACAGGTATATGCCTATCCTATTAACAAATTCCATTAGAAAATGAAATCTAGAGGCAATCAATGCAAGACCTAGCCTCAATTAATCTCTTTCAAGCATAAATCAAAGCAATTCATAAGAATCCCCAACATTGGTGGCCACACAAAGAAGGAGAAAACATAATACTCATTAATTGAACTTTAACATCAAAAACATCCATAATCAAAGTAAACAATTAGTTAATCTACATTTCTAAGAAGTTCTAATCCTAGAGAACTATAAAGTTTAGCCTAACATTCCAAAACAAAAGAAATCAACAATCATGATGAAACAAAGAAGAAGAAAATAGAAGAAAAGAGAAGAAACCCTAAGAGAGAAGCTCCAAATCTTCACTTTCTTCACCTAAATCCACCAAAATCGTGCTTCCCAAGCGAGAATCCAAGCTTGCCAATCAATTTCGCATTCTACTTTCGCTCTAGGGTTCGTCCCTTGTGTCTCCTTTTGTGCCTACTCGAATCCCCGTCCAAATCTGCCCCAAAAATCACTAAAAGCTGTCGCGACTCGCCTAGGCGAGCTGCACCTCGCCTAGGCGAGATGTCTTCATTAATCCTAGCTGGCACAGGACAGGGCGCCTAGGCGCNTAAACTCGTCACAATTGGAGTTGAAACGAAAAAAATATGGCCACATTCAGTCGTTGGGACCAGAGAGTGAGACTTTTAGGAAAGACATAAAACTAAAATTGTAAGAAAAAAAGGATAATAGGCTAGAATTAAACGTTCTCGAAAGATAAGGGCCCAAAATTACACTTTGGCCTATATTAAACATTATAGTCTAAATAACAATATCTATATCTATATCTATATCTATATAATTCAACAAAATAGTGTTTTGCTCCTCTTACGTGTCGGCGTCCTGTGGCGAGTTGGCTTATTTTTCATATTCTCACTTATAGCCACCATCTGACACACGTCCCTCCTTTTCATTTTCCTCATTTTATTTATTTTCCTCAATTGTTACTCGGCGCCAAAATCCTTCATGTCCTGCCTAATTTTTTTCGGTTTAAATTTGAACCACTACACTTGTCAACTCCATGTTCCATCATCAAACTTGCTCTTCCCTCCTTTAAACTTCGCACCACGTGTCAGCTCCATATGCCATCATCAAACTTTCTCTTACGTTTCAAACCCCCAATTGATCTTCCTCCTTTACTCATACTCTGCCTTCCTGACCAGTCCATACTCCCAAAATCTCAAGCTTCGTCATCGCCATTTCCTCTCCGTTTTCTTCTCAATCTTACAAAAAATTTACACTAATCTTTGTTTTCGATTTCGGGCAGCATCCTCATTATTGCCATTGTTCTTCAGTCCGTTGCCTGGTAAGCTTCTCAGCCATTTCTTCCTTGGTTCATATTTATTTCGCTTTGTCGTTCTGCTTTTGAACCAATTTGTTTTTTGTTTTCAGTCTTCACTTAGCATTTGGTTGTCATACACTTAAAATGCAAGAAGTTTTGGTGGAGTAGATGCTTCAATCATTTAAAGTAAGTTCCTTTTCTTTTGTGATTGTGTATTTGGATTGTTCATCCATAGCATGCAGAGAGTTTCAGACTATCAAATTATATCTCACAAACCAGTTTCAATATAAACATCAAAATCAAAATTCAACAACTTTATTTAACCACTTTTTGTTTGCTCTGATACGATATGTAAAATGGTTATTGCCAAAAAGGATACTTCATTCAACTAAAAAGAGTTATTTATATCTCTGATACATGATAGCCTAAAAACTAACAAAAGAAACCAAAACTATAACAGAAAGAGGATCTAACTGAAAGATAACAAAAAGAATAACAACTAAAAAGTTAAATTCAACATTTCTTTACATCTCTATCTCTAGGCATTCATTTGCGCAGAAAGACCAATTACAAACCAAAAAAAACTTACCAAGCAACTTCCTCCACAAAAAAAAACTCCAACAATCCACATCAAGAAACAGTAAAACAACACTTGCTTTTTCATTCCACTTAAAGCTGCTAACTAATTATTAGTAAGAAAATTAATTAAAACATAAACATTATACAAAATCGAAAACAACATCATCGAAAGAACAATTACAAACCCCAAACGTGAGTAATGACGATATCGGAGGGAATCTGAGACAACGGTCGCCGGAAAGTTCGAAGATTGCCGGAAAGTTCGAAGGTCGCCGACAAGTTCGAAGATTGAAAACAAACACAGTGTAGAAATGAAGGTGAAGGAGAAAAAAGCCTGAAAAGCTTACCTCGAAATGAATATTACTTGGCAACGGAACGGCGTCGGTCATGGCTGACGTCGACGGAATTTGAAGGTGTAGAGAAGAAGATAGAAATTGAAAATTTGAAGGTGGAAAAAGAGAATGAGTAGGTGAGAGAAGAAGGTGGAGAGAAATTCAAGTATGAAATTTGAATTTGGAGCCATGAAGATTGCTTAGGTGAGAGAAGAAGGTGGAGAGAAATTCAAGTTTGAAATTTGAATTTGGAGCCATGAATATTGCTTTGAGTGGGAAGATGACCTGTGGCGAGTTGGCTTATTTTTCTTATTCTCACTTGCAGCCACCATCTGACACACGTCCCACCTTTTCATTTTCCTCATTTTATTTATTTTCCTCAATTGTTACTCGGCGCCAAAATCCTTCGTGTCCTGCATAATTTTTTTCGGTTTAAATTTGAACCACTACACTTGTCAGCTCCATGTTCCATCATCAAACTTGCTCTTCCCTCCTTTAAAGTTTGCACCACGTGTCAGCTCCATATGCCATCATCAAACTTTCTCTTACGTGTCAAACCCCCAATTCATCTTCCTCCTTTACTCGTACTCTGCCTTCCTGACCAGTCCATACTCCCAAAATCTCAAGCTTCGTCATCGCCATTTCCTCTCCGTTTTCTTCTCAATCTTACAAAAAATTTACACTAATCTTGTTTTCGATTTCGGGCAGCATCCTCATTACTGCCATTGTTCTTCGGTCCGTTGCCTGGTAAGCTTCTCAGCCATTTCTTCCTCGGTTCATATTTATTTTGCTTTGTCGTTCTGCTTATGAACCAATTTGTTTTTTGTTTTCAGTCTTCACTTAGAATTTGGTTGTCATACACTTAAAATGCAAGAAGTTTTGGTGGAGTAGATGCTTCAATCGTTTAAAGTAAGTTCCTTTTCTTGTGTGATTGTGTATTTCGATTGTTCATGTTGTTAAACTACAATTAGGGTTGTTTTGTACGGTTCGTTCTTCGCTATAACTACAATTTTGGTCCTTTTCTTTGTTTTCTTTCTCATTTACACTCTCTTTATTGGTTATCATAGTTGCGGTCAGTGTAGAATCATTACAATCGAATTAGTTGCATATGCTACATTTGCAACTCCTCCAAAGGTATTGCTTCACACTTACCCCTCAACTTTAGGCTTTTATTGTTAGTAGAATTAGTTGTACGTATTTGTTGTTTTTGGAAATGGTCAACAAGATTAATTTAGGTTGGATTTTGGTATGTTATTGTTTTTCTTGGTTGAGTGTTTGGATTTTGTTATTAGCTTCTGCGTTTTCTACATTTTTCTACCCCCTTCTGCCTATAGTTGGCACGACAGTCCATTTAGCTTGAATTTACATGTTAATACTTTCTGAGGATCATACGAAACTGTCAATGTGGGTGTTCTGCTCATACCATCAGGTAGTCTTTAGGATAGGAGGCAGTCATTGGCACTAACCTCATTAATTGTCGTCACTACCTCGAGTCATGGAAGATCAAAATCACCACATGCATCATAACACATTAACAACAAAGTCACTCCTCCAAAAAGAAGCAAGACAGAAAAGGAGAATTATCCAACTTCAGAAGCGAGCTGAAATAGTCAAAGGTACTAATATATATATTTTTCTATTTGTCCATATGCTTTGTATTTGTTGTTGATATGAAAATTAAATCTAGCTGTCACTGAGATATTTCTTTTTGGAGCAAACTCCCAAATTGGTCCTTGGATTATTGCCTCGCTGACAGATTGGTCCCTGAATTAAGAAAATTGACAAATAGGTCCCCGAATTTTACTAACGTTAGTCAAATTAGTCCTTCTGTGAAATCACCGTTAATGAAGACGCTGACGTGGCCGTTAACTGCTGACGTGGCACGTTAAGTGCCAATTCAGCAGTTGGAAAACTGAAAATCAAAAAAAAAAAGCCAACTGTGTATTTCCTGCCACATAAGCATTAATAATAATAAAAAAAAGAAATTCATTAAAAATCAAATAGGTCCCTGAGTCATATTTTTTTTTCAGAAAAAAAAAATTTAATTTTTACTCACCCATTCTTATCCCATTATTTTCGATTCCCCCTCTTTTTCATCATCTTCATTCATTTTAGTCCCAAATCTTCAAAATAAAATTGTAAAGTGTCCCAAAACTCTTCCAAACATTTCAAATTAGTCCATAAAAGTATTAAAAACCCTAAAACCTAAATTCTAAACCCTAAACTCTAAACCCTAAAACCCTAAACCCTAAACCCTAAACTCTAAACCCTAAAACCCTAAACCCTAAACCCTAAAATCCTAAAATCCTAAAATTGTAAAGTGTCCCAAAACTCTTCTAAACATTCCAATTTAGTCCTTAAAAATATTAAAAACCCTAAAACCCTAAACTCTAAACCCTAAAACCTAAACTCCAAAACCCTAAATCCCTAAAACTTAATTTTTTTTAATCTTCATCTTCATCCAATTTAGTCCTTACAAATATTAAAAACCTTAAACTCTAAAACCCAAAATCCTAAAACCCTAAACTAATTTTTTTAAAAAAAAATTGATTTCCCCATAATCAAACACTCCCTAATTTCTTTTCATGTTCATCTTCATCATCATCCTCAAAAACAAAATTGACCCATATTGAAATCAAACACGCCCTGATTTTCCCAAAAATCAAACACCCCCTAATTTTTTCATCTTCATGATCCTCAACATCNGAATCGAAAATAATGAGATAAGAATGGGTGAGTAAAAATTAAATTTTTTTTTTTCTGAAAAAAAAAAATAAGACCCAGGGACCTATTTAATTTTTAATGAATTTCTTTTTGTATTATTATTAATGCTTATGTGGCGCTTATGTGGCACTTAACGTGCCACGTCAGCAGTTAACGACCACGTCAGCGTCTTCACTAGTGGTGATTTCACGGAAGGACTAAATTGACTAACGTTAGTAAAATTCGGTGACCTATTTGTCAATTTCCTTAATTCAGGGACCAATCTGTCAGCGAGGCAATAATCCAAGGACCAATTTGGGAGTTTACTCTTTCTTTTTGCTAACAACAGAGTGCAGTCCTTCTAAATTACTATCTACTCCTAATTCATCTTCTGCTGGTGTAAATTACTCATCATCTCCTCTCATGGAATTTTCACCAGCACAGAGAGTCAAAGGTACTACTATGTATACTTTTCATTTGGCCATATACTTTGAACTGTTTGTTGCTATGGAAATGAAATTTGGGTGTCACTAAGTTATGTATTTTTGCTAACAACAGAGTTCATTCCTTCTAATGTACAATGTACTCCAAATTCATCTTCTGGTACTGCAAATTACTCACCATCTCCTCTCATGACATTAATTGGGACATCAAACCAATCTTCAACTAGGAGTCCACTGTCAAATTTAACTGCTGCATATCTGAATAGGTCTTATGTACCTAAAAAATCAACTAGAGGTACATGCCACTGTTATATGTATTTCTTAATTTTTTAATACTGCTCCAAATCTGATTTGGGTTCATCAAAATATCTACTTTTTCGTTTGTAATTGTAATGTCTACTATTGCAAATCTGATTTGAGTTGCAAATCTTTGTTTCTCCAAACATGAGAATGTAGTTCTTCTAATGTACATGCTACTGTTAAGCCATTGTTTGGCGATGAGAACTGTTCGCCATCGCAACTGATGCATCTCTCGCCATCGCATTCTTCTCCTATGACCCCACAATCACAGTTGACTACTGTCCAGATGAATCTTGCTCCTGTGCTGAACCAGATAAATAAAGGCATGATTTTCAACCTATTCGTATGTGTATTTTCTTTTAATGACCAACATACCCACACAACATTTATGGAAGATCAAATTCAGATATGGTCGAAAACTCATCAACAACAAATAAATTTCTGCAAGGAGAGGCAAGACAGAAAAGGAGCATGATCCAATCTCAAAAGCGCTGTCAGAGGACAAAAAGTACCGGTATCTATACTTCTTCATGACATCTTATACTTTTAACTATTTGAATTTAAATAGAAAAATATTAAAATTGTGAATGACATTGATAATTTTTTTTTTTTACCAGCAACAATNATTTAAATAAAAAAAATATTAAAATTGTGAATGACATAGATAATTTTTTTTTTACCAGCAACAATGTGCACTACTTCAAAAAAGCAACCTACTAATAATTCTCCTAATGGTCATGAAAAATGCTCTGTTTGCCCTGACATCAGATTGAGTTGCTCTTCACAAGATTTTACATGTAGGACTCCACTTTCAGTTTTAACTGCTTCACATCTTAATGGGAGGCCAATCCAAAATCGTGTGGTTCTAGGTATGTATTGAATCTTTCAATATGAATCCTTACTTTTCTTCAACAGAGTTGTTGTGATGTCCTATTATTTTTATCATAATAACTTATCCTATGTTCAGTTTACAAGCAATAGAGGGGATAAGCAAAATATGAATAAATCCTGTCAATTGGGAGAAGCAAATGGACCTACCATAGTGGATGTGGATGAGGAGACTCTATGTAGTCAAGCTGATATTCGTCCAGGTATTTTACTTCCATATGTTTATTGAGCAAATTATGTGTCTATAATTCCACATTCACATAGGCGATTCTTTGCAGATTCAATTGGGAATAATGAGTCTGTAGACAACCATATGTTGCAGTCTGATGATGAAGTATACACTGACATAGGTAAGACAATTTCGATTCTCTCAAGAAATCATATTTATATTTCCATATTACAACCACTAATATGTATTTTCCAACTGATTGTTGTAGATTACCGCGATATTGGAGATCCTACATGTATATGCCCATTTTGTAGTGCTAAGCTTTGACCGGATGAACGTGTTAGAAACCAACAGAATACATCGTCACCAAAGTTCTATTTGTGTTGTGGATGTGGAAAAACTTCTCTGCCAAAGTTCAACGAACCCCCTGCATATATTAAAAAGTTGGTGTTTGACTCTTCAAATCCAAAAAGGAGACATTTCTTGGAAAACATAAGAGCCTATAATACGATGTTTTCTTTCACATCAATGGGAGGGAAAATTGGTAGGACTGTCAATGATACAAGGGGGCCTTATACATTTAGACTATACGGTGAAAATTACCACCGTTTGGGTAGCTTGCTTCCAAAGGAAGGACAATCTCCAAACTTTGCCCAACTTTACATATACGACACTGAAAATGAAATAAAAAATCGACTGTCGGCTATTAGGTATGTACTGTTAACTTTTTGACAATTTAAGACAGTTATTTAGATTAAAATTAGGCACACCTGTTTCTTGACTGATTATACATATCCTTTGTAGCTCCTCATCAGAAGAAAATGACCAATTAGATAGAGAAATCGTAAGTAAGTTGAAGGAGACGCTTGATTAGTTTAATCCATATGCCAAAGCATTTCGAATGGTAAGTCAGATGTTCAAGGATGGCAACCATGAAGAACTAAAAGTCCAGTTCATTCACAAAAGAAAGCATGATGGAAGAACCTACAATCTTCCTATTGCATCTAAAGTGGCAGCTTTAATTGTGGGTGATATTGACATGAATTATGACAATAGAGACATTATTGTGCAAACACAAGATGGGAAATTGCAGCGTATATCAAAACTACATCCATTGTACCTTCCAATGCACTACCCTATGATATTCATATATGGTGAAGATGAATACAGAGAAGATATCCCATATCTATGTCAATTGTCTAAAAGATCAAGAGTTACATTCCGAGAATTCTTTGCTTATATACTTCAAGATTGTGATGATGACCCTTCCATTATGTTATATTGTAGATGATTATTGCAACAATTTATTGATGATGGATATACAATGATTGAGGCGCAACGTCTTTTGTTTATCCGTCTAAATCAAAAGCAACTTAGATGTGAGCTTTATAGTTGCTTAACGGATGCACTTATTCAAGGCGAAAAAATTGCATCCTCTCGGTAAAAGGATTATTCTTTCGTCAAGCTTCACTGGAGGAAGTAGGTACACAAGACAGAATTTCTTGGATGCAATGACAATTTGCAAATGGGTTGGATGTCCTGATCTATTTATAACTTTCACTAACAACCCAAATTGGCTTGAGATCCTACGATTTGTGCAAAGTAAAGGCCTTCGACCCGAGGGTAGACCAGATATTATTACAAGAGTATTAACGGCTTATTTGGTCGTGTTAGAGCAGGTACATTATAATGAGCATATTTAGATTACTTGATCAACTCTATTGTTAATTGACCCACTCTACCATACTTGAATCGATTTTGTACTACCATTTTTGACTTTACAATGTACTTATTAACATTTAATATGATCATTATCATTGACACTTCTTGGTCCTTGAACTAACACTTCCACTTTTTCATTAACAGTGTTCAATAATGTGGAGTTCCAAAAATGTGGCCTCCCCCATGCACATACTCTTGTATTCCTATATTCGGAAGATAAATACCCAAATTGTGAGGACATTGATCGAATTATATGTGCTGAAATTCTTGACAAGCACCTAAATCCAACATTATACAAGAATGTGGAGAATTTCATGATGCATTTGCAAACAGCCAGTCACCTTGCATGAGTGATGGGAGATGCACCAAACATTATCCAAAAAGCTTTGTTGCAAGAACCAAAGTTGATGAAGATGGATTCCCAGTTTATAGAAGACGTAACAATGGGAGAAGTATTCTTAATAATGGGGTGAAATTAGATAATAGATATGTAGTTCCTTATAATCCACATCTGTTGATGAAATGCCAAGCTCACATCAATGTCGAATGGTGTAATCAGACACGGTCCATCAAATACTTATTTAAGTATGTTAATAAAGAAAATGATAGGGTGATTGTTGCATTGTATAGTTCTAAACGTAACTCTAACGCTCAGGAGGTTATAGATGAAATTAAAACATATTGTGATTGTAGATACATTTCAGCATGTGAAGCAATTTGGAGGATTGACATGTTTGATATCCATTACAAAAAACCACCAGGTGAAAGACTACGTTTCCATCTTCCGAATCAACAAATGGTGATATATGAAGATGATGGGACTCTTGATACATTCGTGAATAAACATCAAGAAAAAGACACAATGTTCACAGCATGGATGAAGGCTAATGATGAGTTTCCAGAGGCCCAAGAACTTACATATGCAGATTTCCCCTTATGATTTGTTTGGAAGCCTCGACTGCACAAGAGGGAGAGAAGAAAACATGGATTTTTGTTAGGAAGATTGCATAATGTGCCACCAAACTTAGGTGAGGCCTTTTACCTTAGAATTTTGCTTAATTAGGTAAAAGGAGCCAAATCTTATGATGACATTAGAAGAATTGATGGAGTACTATATCCATCATTCAAAGAAGCCTTCTTTGCATTGGGGTTAATTGACGATGACAAAGAATTTAATGAAGCAATTAAGGAGGCATCCAGTTGGGCTTCTTCACCGTATTTGAGAAAACCTTTTGTCACAGTGCTTCTTAGTAATACAATGACAAGCCCAGATGTTGTTTGGAATAGAACATGGCATCTCCTTTGTGATGATATTACATACCACTGTCAGACCAGACTTCAACTACACGGTAATTTCCCAAAAATTTACTCTTTATAAGATTTGTTAAGTTATTAGATAAATCGGAATACAGTGTTAGTTACTGTGTCAATGTATTAGAGTTGCATTGTCTAACGGAGTTATTTGTAGCTATTGATATTATATCATCCTACTGTTAATAATGTGATTGGTTTTTTGAAAAACATTTTGTGTCATCTGAATAAGGAGGATGATGTATGGGATCAAAAGTATTAAATGTAAGAAAAAACATTGCAGCTAATCTGTTATTTGTGTCTCTTTTATGAGCTGTAAATCATGGGAAATGGTTATCTTTTGCTCCAATTGTAAATCAAGCAAAGCCAAGTTTTATTATCTGTGTACTTCGTTTTCTTTTGTGTCTCTTGATCAATACTTTGTTCCATATGCTCTGTGTTTTTCCCAACCTGTCAATATCATTATTACAATTTAGTTGAAATGGTTATCTTTTGTGACCTCTATAATTCTGAATTTCCAGCTGAGTTGTATACTTTTTTGAACACTGTAATACCCAATTTAAGATAATAAAACCTGGCTTTGCTTCTCTTCCTTTAGAAGTTCTCTCTGTTTGATCTTTAAGCTCCTCCATGATTCTTGATTTTTGCTTTTCATATAACCAACCTTTATGTACAACCAAATTGCAATAGGTGAACAACTTCATTCCTCAGCTGAGCATTTAATTCTCTCTCAGCCTTAAGATTGTCTGCTGACATTATATGCTCTAACTGTAGCACATAAAAGCAATCAAATTGGTCTTTAGCTTTAGATTAAAAAGATTTATATGATCAGTTTGGGATATGAAACATATTATTTCAAAATCATATTATATATTATTTTCAAAAGCTCAGTTTATCCAACATATATATATATATACCAAGCTTAGTTTAGGAAAATAGTACAGGTACCTCTAAATGCAATGTCATGCCTTTTTATCGCTTTGCAGAAGAAGCAGATAATAAGAGTGGAAACTGTAAATACTGTAATATATTTTGGTCCTCAATTATAGTCTTTGTTATATATTTTTCGAGCTTAATATATTTTTTCTCTGAAATATAGGCCAAAAGTTATAAATATATTAAATCTCATGCATAATGTGATTATTTCTTTGTAATGAACACTTTGCCTTATTGTAAAAATTTATCTATATGTGGTGATTATTAAGAAAGTCTGATAAATGGGATGAAAAGTACTGCTCGGATTATTCTTATTAATAATTAAACAAGTTAAAAAATCCAACATATGATGTATGATTTTGTCATATTCTCACTTTTTAGAATAAATCTCATGCATTACGTGATTCTTTGATGGTGATAAACAGTTTGCTTACTATAAACAATTCGTTTATATTGAAGTAAACACTTTGGCTTATCACTGATCATTCCTTTATTTATTTATCCTCTATATACAGATATGGATCTCACTGATGATCAAAAAAAAAATTTTTTTGCCCTATTAGAAATTGAGAAACTACTCTGCAACAATGGAAAAAGCCTAAAGTATTTTCCTCCAATGCCTCTCTCACAAGGAAGTTCTCTATATGATCTTCAAAATAGACTGCTAATGTACCAACTCAACTATGACAAGTTGGCATTAAAGTTAGAATCTGAAAGATTAATCAATAATATGACTGAAGAACAAAGATCTGCATTTAATACAATAATGGATGCTATCAACCACAACATGTCAAAGGTGTTCTTCCTAAATGGATATGGAGGAACATGCAAGACATATGTTTGGCAGGCTTTATCAGCAACTATCAGAGCACGTGGATAGATTGTATTAAATGTCGCTTCAAGTGGTATAGCATCACTACTACTCCCCGGTGGTCGAACTGCTCATTCTCAATTCAGCATTCCTCTACAAGTGAATGACGAATCAACATGCAACATCAAACCATGATCTCCATTAAGTGACTTAATCAGAAAAAACAACATTGATCATATGAGATGAAGCTCCAATGGTCAAGAAACAATGTTTTGAAGCTGTTGACTGAATTTTTCGTAATTTGCTTCGTATTGACAACCCAAACAGTGAGCAACTCCCTTTTGGAGGGAAAATCATAGTATTTGGTGGTGATTTTAGGCAAATTCTTCCTATAATTCCTAAAGGATCAAGATCTGACATTGTCTATCATTCATTGAATTCCTCCTACATATGGGATCACTGTCAAGTTCTGACATTATCAAAGAATATGAGATTGAAGTCAATTGATACATCTCATAGTGTAGAAGATTTAAAAAAGTTTGCTGAATGAATTCTAAAAGTTGGTGACGGAAAATTAAATGAATCAAATGATGGAGAAGCTAAAAATTCAAATTCCAAAAGATTTATTATTAACAAATTTCACAAATCCTCTGAATGCTATTGTGTCTAATACATATCCTAACTTGGAGCAGAGATTTAATGATCCACAATACTTAAAAGATAGAGCAATACTTGCTCCAACAATGGAAGCTGTAGAAAAAATCAATGAATTCATCTTATCCCAAATTCTTGGGTCTGAGACAACATATCCAAGCTCAGATTCAGTTTCCTTTTCAACTGATAATGACAATCTCCAACATTCATTATATACAATTGAATTTCTAAATAGCATCAAATGTTCTGGACTACCAAATCACAAATTGTGCCTAAAAATTGGTATTCCAGTTATGCTACTAAGAAATATTGACCAATCTTCAGGCCTTTGTAATGGCACTCGGTTAATTGTAACACAATTAGGCTCCCATGTGATTGGAGCAACTGAGATGAATGGAAATAACTTTGAGCAGCAAGTCTTCATTCCTCGCATGAACTTGAGCCCATCAGACAAAAAATGACCATTTAAGCTACAACGACGACAGTTTCCTTTGACTAATTCATATGCCATGACAATCAATAAAAGTCAAGGCCAGTCATTGGAAACTGTTGGACTCTATCTTCCAAAACCAATTTTCACTCATGGGCAACTATATGTTGCCATCTCAAGAGTGAAAAGTAAAAATGGTCTAAAAATTCTTATACATGACAAAGATAACTTGCCGATGAATGTGACAAACAATATAGTCTACAAAGAAGTTTTTCAAAATATTTGTTAATTCATCAGCAACATAATGAAGCTAAGGTAACTTTATTGTTACCTTAACTAAATTATATATTGAAAAGATTTACTAGATTGATATACAAATTTTGCTTGCACATTTATGGTCATTCAAACATAATTTCAATATTTGTAAGTAGTATTAAAAATATTCTTATATTCATTGTGCAAAGATTATTGACATTTTTGCTCCTCTTTGTGGAGTATACATTTGAAAAAATGCCTCAAAAAATCCATTCCATTTCAGAATTGCATCCCAACAAAGAAATGTGGAGAATAGTCGTTAGAATTTTGAGGTTATGGACTACTTCATATTTCAGTTCAGCTACTGACCTCAAAAGCATTGAATTGCTACTTCTTGATAACAAGGCAAGTTTAAATTTTACTCCAAATATAGACAAAATTATATGGGTCTCAAGCATAAATTTATACAATTCATAGGTAATAGGTAAACTTTTCTTAATTGTAGCTTCTAACATGTGTAACATGACATATAGAAAAGATGTGCTATATCCATCATTGAAAGTTGCTCTCTTAGTATAATTTCTTTAAATATATGAAATACTATATATTTCTTTAAATATATGAAATACTATATAATATATAAAAGTAAAAGTGAAAGTTCTGATTTGGATGGAAGTTAGATGCTTATTGTATTAGAATTTCTATTCACATAATGTCAATTAATGCAAGTAAAAGGCTCTTAAGGAATTCCAATTCCTCTTATAGCAAAAATTCTCAAACCAAATTGATCTTCTTAGCAAGAGGAATTATGATAATCATATCTTTTTTAAATTTTTAAATTATCATTCTATCATCATGCATGATCTATATCTTATATGGGTTTGGCTTTCAAATATATGATGGTCATTATGATTGCATTTTAACTGAAAGTTAAATTTTTCTATACAAACTCTGCCTATTCGTAAGCATTGTGGTTGTTCTTTGTAACCTATTTCATTTAATTTCCTGTTCAGCTTAGACCAAATAATGTGAAGGAAGTTTTTACTATATACTAATCATAGAGTAACATAAAAAAGAAGTCAGAGTGCTATACATGTATTGAGAATGTCACTGCCTTTCTTTTTTTGTGTCTTATGATTGTATATGTCGTTTGTTTTATGCTTAAACCAAAAGTGCCTCAGTAAGGTCACAATAAATGCACTTCACAAAAATTCTAAAAGGTGTTGAATGATATGATTCAATCACCTCTAAACTGTTATGAATGTTATTTGGAAAAACACATGTGCATCACTTCTATACAGATTTCTTTTTTTTTTTAACATCATTTATATACAGATTTCTTTAATTAAAAAATTTGTGGCATATTTCTAATAATATTAACTACACATCAATTTGACAGAAAGACAAAATACATGCCTCCATAAGCAAGTCTTTGATAGACAAGTGGAAGCCAATGTTGATTGAAGGAGAATCTTATCAAATAGAAACTTTTGCAGTCAAACCAAATTAAGGAGATTTTAAAACCACTCATCACAATTACAAGATTGTCTTCAACAAAAGCACAACTGTCAAAATAGTCGAAGCTGATATTGAATTAAATGCCTTCGATTTCATTCTATCTGACCAAATTTTATCCAATCCTATTCCGGAAGGTTTTTTAATGGTAACAAGTCTCCATTATCATACTTTGCTTTCTGTAAAATGCATTATATATTTCTTTTAGTCACAACTTCATTCAGAACTAATGATGACCATTATGTAGATGTCCTTAGAATACTCAAATCATATAGTCCAGCAAAGCTCTTCAGCAAGAATGGAGTATCAAACAAAAGGCTTCCAATTGTTATTTCGGATGACAGATATGTTGTATTTATATATGAAATGTCATTAGTTTCCAGTCCATTCAAAATTGAATATCCAATATAAACTGAAAACTACTGCCTTCTATTTTTATACCGCGAGAATGAACTCAACTGTACATTGTGGGGAGAATATGCTGATCAATTTGAGGAATTTTTGGCAAATTTCAATGGAGGACTTGCTACCATTGCTTTCCACTTAGCCCTTCTGAAAATTTATGAAGGTACTACTGATTAATGACTTATACTCCACATTAATTATTACAACACTAATATACACAATTTCTTTATATAAAAAGCATACTTTCAGTAACACGAATTTACTCCACAATGTTATAGACTCCCCAACTCTAGCATTGAGACACTCACTCCCACACAATCAAAGAGAACCGCTACGAAAAATCCCAAAATTGAAGATGAAGTGAATGCTGGAGCTAAGAAATTTACCCTTGCTGATATAAAAAATGCTTCACAGGTTCTTTTACTCATTATTATTTACTACATTTTCTATTTAATCAGTGTTATATCTCAAACATATACCAATTCTCATGACTCTTAGTGTGGTGTTTACCTCACTTTAGCAACTGTGGAAAAAATAGAGACGTCAAACAATTGGTACTATGATTCATGTTTTAAATGTGCCAAGAAAATACAGGGAGTTATGACTGAAATCAAATGCACTGGCTGCAACATCATAGCTGAAAAAGTACTTCTAAGGTATAAATAATGGTTAAGTTGAGCAATATGTTTGGAAATTAGCAAAAGTATATGTTATAATGATAATTTACACTTTAAGTGAACACTATCTATTGTTTATTAGGTTCAAAATCTAAGTATCAGTTTCTGATCACACATGCATGGCATCATTTATCATATTTGATAATGAAGCAGTTGCAACTATTGGTAAAACTGCTCAACAGCTGAGAGATGAATTGATACAAGTATGTATACAATATTGTATTCAAGATTCTACCTGGACATCATTAAATTAGGATAATAATTATGCCTTATGACTACAAATCTATTATTTTCTTTGTTAACATTGTAGGAAGGTTGTGCTAAATCTTTTCCTGATGAATTAGACAGTTTGGTTAATGGAAGATTTATCTTCAAAGTTGAGGTATCAACTGTTGGGAAATCACGGGGCACGTCACGCAGCGGAAACAGGTATAAATTTAAAAATTTAAAACGCATAACAAAATAAAACAGGCGCACAGTGATTTCTTTCCCAAGGATCCGCTATATGGATCTGTGTCAGTAAAAGGATTAGAGATTTACCCAGATCAATCAGCGACTTTGTGTCTACGATGCTGAGGAGTCCACTCCAAGTGTGCTCCCTCCGCCGGTGATCCACACGAACAGTTTTGGAGATGCCTAGGTGCTAGCCTCCTTCACTTCTCTAAGTGAACCAGGGACCTTTATCTACGGTGTTCTTCAATTCAAGAACTATTCTTGAATTCCCAAGAACAAGATGGCGCCTATGATCAAGAATCAAATTCTTGATCTCACACAACCTTGTCACACAAACCCTAAAACCTTTTTGGGTTTATGCGCCACTTTCTCTCTCTAAGAAAAACAAAGGTTGCGTTTTCTCTCTCCTCACCAAGACTCAAAATCGAATTTTGCTCTTGTGATTAGCTAGGCCAAAGTCGAATTCCCTAGTATGTAGCACTGTTAAACGGGCCGGCCCGGCCCGTTACGGGCCACGGGCTAAACGGGCCGGGCCGTTTAGGCCCGTTTTTAAACGGGCCAAATTTTTTAAACCCAAGCCCGCCCATTTAGCGGGCGGGCCGGGCCGGCCCGCGGGCCTAAAACATTTTTACATGCAAATTTTTTTTAAAAAATGTAAACGGGCCGGACCGTTTAGTCCACGGGCTAAACGGGCCGGACCGTTTAGGCCCGTTTTTAAACGGGCCAAATTTTTTAAGCCCAAGCCCGCCCATTTAGCGGGCGGGCCGGGCCGGCCCGCGGGCCTAAGCCCGTTTTGACAGTGCTACT
>QANZ01047403.1:34563-53897 GCA_003254925.1 Chamaecrista fasciculata
TTTTTATTCTCAATTTAGTCCATAAAAAACAAATTGTGAAGGACCAAATTAAAGAAAAAAAATTTAAGAGGGACCAAATTTTTTATAAATAAATATATAAAAAATAAAAAAAAAAACTAGTATGGGCCAACCTGTCAACCCAACTCAAACCAACCCGCCACTGTTTGGTTTAGATTGACTCAATTATTTTCTTTAGCCCAACCCAACCCAACCCGCCAAATAAATTAGTGAGCCCGAACCAACCCGCCCTAAACCCAACCTAACCCAGCCCGTGAACACTCATAGTTGGGTCTAACGGAACGAGTTAGTCTCTCATAACACGGTCAACCTAGGTTCGAATCCCTAGTGAAAGATGTGCCCACATCGACTGTACTTTGATTAGGATTGCCTCCACTTGATGACTTGAAGATATTTATGGCTAAAGTCTCAAATTGGTCACTTATATATGGGTAGATTTCAAATTGGTCTCATATCTTTCATTTGTTTTAAATTGGTTCTACATGTTTCCATATTATTTGAAATTGGTCTCAAATCTACTTTCAAGACGCAATTTGACCTCATTTGCTAGCGATTTTAACTAAACAAAGAAAGAATTCTTTAAGAGTTAGCACATAGTTTTGAACTCGTTGCATTCGGACTTAAAACGAGAGATATATAAACAACTTCACTTGTTTGATTGTGAAATGAGTTACTCATTTTGGAGACTCGATTTGACTTCTTTAGTTGATAGTCCCAACTCCCAAAGTACTTATCAAAAAAATTTTGTGGATATAGAGTTGTTTGATTCCCGCGAATGAGATTTTATATGATTTTAAGAAGATTTGAACCTTTTGTTACCATTTGTGCCAACTCAAGTTGTATATATTTTATTTTTTCTTAAAAAAAGAAAACTAGGGATATAACATATAATTAATCTCTAAAAAAGTCAAGACCCCAAGTATTGTGTTAATAAATAAAAGGGTAAATTACACTTTGGTATCCTGTGGTTTGACCCTATTTCACTTTGGTACCCTGTGGTTTGAAACTTGACACTTTGGTACCCTGTGGTATTCTCCATTAACACTTTGGTACCCTTTGGAGCTANAAAAAAAAAAAAAAAAGAAATAGCACGTAATTAGTTTCTATTTTTAGAGAAAAGTGCATGTGATATGGTTCCATAAAAGTTGAACGGTCCTCAGTGCCTAGATAGAAACTAGAAAGTTTCTGTCCCTCCCGCCATTGAAGTCTGTGCTTCTTCGTCTTTCCTCCTTAAACGTCGTCGTTTCTTTCTTCTCAATCTCAATGCCTCCCTTCTCTCTCACCACCACTTCTTCGTCTTCTCCATGTCTCCCTCAACGTCGTCGTTTCTCTTCCACCCACCATCATCCACTGCAGGTACTCACTCTACTTCTCTTTCAAAACCCTAATTTCCTCTTCATATTCAATTCAATTTTTGCTTTCTCCATTTCTTTCATATTTACAAAACCATATGAATAACTGAATATGCCTGATAATATTGTTGTAGCTGATTGATTCTGCTTAGATGTATTTCACTTTCATCTAATTTGAGAATTGAGATTTTTTGGATGCAGGGGTTGAGAGCACTTTCTGTCCATAGCAGGATGAGGTAAATGTTACATTACATGCCAAATTTCATTGTGCACATTTTTTTTTTGTGGGGGTTAGCATGAATTCTATTATGTTCTCTTTAGATGATTCTCGTGTTAATGCTAAATTTATATTGTTGGATCTAAAAGCAGGAGGACTTTGATATGTGCAATCAATCAAGATGGCCTGACGGATACTCTGAGAACTGCAGATCCTTATGAAGTAAACAATTTTGTGTGTTTGTGTGTCTACCTTTTGTCGTTATCTGGTAATCGGAGTTGGATCCTCTATCATTGAATCCTCTAAATTTCCCTGCATTTAGGCAATTTTAGAGTGAGTGAAAAAAATGAAACTTAGAGTTTCGTTAACATTTGAAGCTCGTGGTGACAATTTTATCCTCTAAAAGTTCCTAAATGCAGAGAACACCAGAGGATTCAATGACGAGGATCCAATTTGGCTGGTAATCACATTTGATAACAAATTGTGATTGTGTGTGTGTGGATGATGGATAATATTGTGCTCTAGTATCAAATCTTAGGCTTCCTTTATCTTAGTTGGCATTGGTGAGAGACTAAATAGTTTGTTTATCAATTCTATTTCAGATTTTCCGGTGTAGGTGACAAAAGTTATCTCATTTAAATTTAGAAAGACCTTTAAGTTAATAATTTTTATGTACAAAATAAGGAACAGGTTGCTTTTGGTATGTCTTCGGCAAAAACTCTATAACACTTTATGATCCACCTTAAGGTTATGTTAGTTTCAAAGTTTATGAAGGAAAAAGTGCACAACAATTGTCTGCAATATCATTATTGTTTCAAAGTTTTATTTCTCTTATAAATAAGGAGGGGCATTTATTTAAGTTATTCTAGCTTTAGTGGATTGGTTTAATTACATTTGAACATGTATGCTCTCACAGGACCCTATCAAATTAATAATTTGTTCAGTTCTCATCATTTGGAAATAAACTGTTTGTGATGGCTTGGTTGAACAAGGTAATGCACGGTACAAATAATTAAATCCGTTTTACTGAGTTCCATGCTATCTGCATCTTATTCGGTTGCACAATATAACATTAATAACTGAAATTGTCGTTCAGTATGTGTATTATCTTTATATTGTTGAAAATAGTGTTATGACTGGCACTACTAATTACTGTGCTGAAAGACCCAAGTGCATGAAGTATTGGCGATCTTCTTAAATTTCCAAATTGTTCTAATTTGGGCATTCAATACTCAATAGCTTAGAAATTATGTCAAATACTCATTTTGGTCCTCAAATTATGGGTAAGTTTCATTTTGGTCCTAAAACTATTTATTGTTCTGTTTTGGTCTTCAAACTTTCACATTTGTTCCATTTTGGTCCCCAAAATGTGATTTCATATGGTTTATGCTGTTATTTCTAATATGGAGTGTTGAGATAGATCATTTCTCTCTCATATGTGCTGTAATAATTGAGTTGACAAAGAGATAAAGAAAATTATCAATCTTAATCGCAAATTGGAGATAAATTCGTGGTTGATTTTTTTCTCTAATTTGTGACTAAAAATGAAAATGTTTCTTTCTCTTTGTCAACTCACTTATTATGACATATGGGAGAGAAATGATCTATCTCAACTGTCTATGTTAAAAAAAAAACAATAGAAACCATATAAAATCACATTTTGGGGACCAAAATGGAACAAATGGGAAAGTTTGAGGACCAAAATGAAACGTACCCCATAGTTTGAGGACCAAAATTAGGTTTTAATCTAGAATTTATTATGTGTGTGAGAGAGATATTGAGAGGGGAAATATCTTAGGCATCTTTTTCTTTTCTTCTATTACCATTAATTTTCTTTGTGTAGCTTATTCTCTTCAAAAAGAATTTCCAGATTTAGTAGAATATCTCTTAAATCCATAATTCCATTTCGAAATTCTGCTATGCGTGATCTCCTGAATTTTGTATATACAAAATATACATTTTCCCCTTTTTGTGCCCCATTTATATTACATTTTTCTGTAGTTAGTGCTTAATGATATTAATATATCTTGCTTGTACTGTGCAGGCTAAAGATGAGGATAAGGTTGAGCTTGAGGCTCTGTTGCAAAATCGTAGTTCCACACAGGAAGGTGAACTTTTTATTAATTTGATTAGTTTATGTAACCTTCAGATTATGTACAATTAATGATTGTGGCTTAATAGATCAATACATAAAAGTTTCCTTTCACACCTTATCCCAGATGATTGGGTTTGGTGGAATTTTCGTTAAATACTCTCAGTTTTGTGACGACTTACCCATGTACCAAAAAGAAAGTTGCTTCATTGTGGATTTAGACCGATTGTTAAAGCAAAATTCCTGTTATTTATTTCTATCTCTAGCAATTGTGTCATGTCTTTAACGGATGAAAGTTAATTTAGTCAAGATGATAACATCCTTCTATTAATATGGTCAACCCCAATATAGTTTTTGTTTAAGAAATTATTTTTTATATTTGGTTTGAGGAAGCAATCACTATTAAGTCAGAACACCACTGTTTCAACTGTGGACTTATTTGCTGGTACTAAACTACTGACCTGATTTTGATTATTGAGAATACACTAGAATTTGTGCTTGAAATGACACAATATAACAAGTGAATTGACACAAATTGCATGACAAAGATTCAAAGGTTGTTCTTGTCTCGACATTCTTGTTTAGAATTTATTTCATGAATCTGAAATTGTTTGGTGGTTCACAAACTGTAGCGTGGTCTCAGTTTTCCACAAGAGTTTCGGGTGAATGGGATGGATTCGGAGCAGACTTCTCTAATGAAGGGACAACCATTGAATTGCCGGAGACAGTGGTTCCTGACGCATATAGAGAGTGGGAGGTTAAAGTATTTGATTGGCAAACTCAATGCCCAACTCTCGCTGATCCAGAGGAGAACATTCTTGCATACAAGAACATTTATTTACTTCCCACTGTTGGTTGTGAGGCCGATGCAGCTACAAGATACAAGGTAGATGAAAGGCAAGTGGGAGGAGCAAATAGTGCGGTTTCTGCCTTTGCCTATCAGTCCAGTGGATCTTATGTTGCTGTCTGGCAGAAGGAGGATAAACTATTGGAGTTGGAATACTGCTTGATCAATCCTCAAGATTCTGAATCTCGAGTGAGGATTTTTCAGCTTCTTAATGTTTCAGATAACATGAAGATGACATTACGAAGCATTAAAGTATTTCGCGAGCTATGGTATGGACCATATAGAAATGGTGATCAACTAGGAGGATGCGCTATCCGTGACTCTGCCTTTGCTTCTACACCACCCATGGCTGGTTCACAAGTTGCCGGTGTCTGGCATGGGTCTAGAGCCATTGCCACTTTTGGCACTTCAAATACTGTGAGTTCAAGGGTCTGCCCTTCTACTTGTTTTTTCGTTCAAAACCTCATTTCAGTCATCAAACTATGGGTTCAATTTTATTTCGGTCCTAAAACTAATTTTTGTTCTTTTTGATCCTCACACTTCCACATTTGTTTTGTTTTGGTCCCCCAAATGTGATTTCGTCTAGTTTTTGCCAATATTTTGTCTATTTTTGGTCCCCATATGTGTCATGATAAGTGAGTTGACAAAGAGAGAAAATAAATCACATTTTGGACCAACAGTGGAACAAATGTGAAAGTTTGAGGATTAAAATGAAACAAAAGTTAATTTTAGGACCAAAATGAAGATGACCCTAGAGTTTGAAGACCAAAATGACTATTTGACCTTATTTTTTCCATGCTTGGATGTTCAGGTTTCACTTTAGAAGATTCATTCTCATGAACTCATCCCAAAAGCTTGAATTGTTAAGCGAAATCCCATAAATCATTTTATTATAAAAGCTCGTTGTGTTTGATTGTGGACAAAGCATAGGCAAGCCATACCGTATGCCGAAACTTATTTTACTTAAGAAAAGAAAATAGAGTGCAGCAATGATCCAACTCTGTAACATTTGATCATTTAGCTGTTTTGATATCATATCAAGGGTTAGTTGACCCTGGAGCTTAACTTGTTAAGTGAAGGCCCATAGATAATTATCATAATCTCCAATACTTTTTATGTGATTCCAGGGGGTCATTCAAGAACTTTTGGATGAGAATATGCAGAACTGTGTTAGAGATGGAAGCACTGAGATATTACTTCCCAAACAACTGTGGTGTTCATTTAACCAAAGCCAGGAAGGCGAATCTCGTAGTGAAGTTGGATGGCTTCTAGATCATGGACAGGCTATCACATCAAGTTGCCTATTCTCAAGTACTGCTAAGCTTAAGGCAAGTTACAGTACATAGATTTCTAATAATTGGTAGCGGTGTACATGGGCCGGACCTCGTGCACACCTCCCGGCCTGGTTTTGACTCGGTCGGCCCTTGTCTATCTGGCATTTTTTAATTTTAAACATATATATTAATATAAAAAGTATTTACATATATATATATTGAATTTTAAATTAATAAAAAGTTAAGGTCAACATATTTATTAATTTTAAAAATAAATTTAGTTAAAACTAAATTTATATTAATAAAATAGAGAACTATAGATACAAATATAATTTATTTTGTGATAAAAATATATAATTTAAGAAAACAATAAAATGAGGGTACTTTGGACTGGGCCAAAGCACCCCAAACCTACGACCCGGACCGACTCCAAAAAAGATGGTCGAGCCGGGTTGGCCCAGTTCACGAACACCTCTAAGCATAAGCATAAAGATCAAGGATTTGGATCCATTTTGTTTTGATAAGATAGAACTGTATGTATAACCTGATTTTTGGTATATAATTTTACCTGTCAGTATAATCATTTTCTGTTTTCATAACATGTATCTACTTACCTGCCTGAAAATATGTTTTTTTTTGTTTGGTGGATTTAATGCTTTAGTGGTTCTAGCTCTGACCATTCTCTATCCCATCCATTATCTTTTGCAGGAAATATCAGTAGCTTTAGAAACAAAAGCTGAAGATTTGTAGTTTTGGTGAATCCATTCAGATGCTATGTTTACAAATAAACGCTTCTTTTGGTTCATCACTAGGTAAAATTAGTCGCTGATACGACTAATCTGTCAGGAAAATTTTCCTAGAAATTCAATTGATTATGATAATGTATATAAAGCCCATTTACTTCAATACTCCATATATATTTATACATATAAAATATAGTTATATATTGTTGATTTCAATTCCTGTTTTCTAGTGTTAAGTCTATAATGGAATCTCAAGTAGGAAGAATTGACAATGAGGTCTTTCTTCTGTTGTCATCCATGTGGAAAAGTATCTGATGTTTGCTTCCAAAATCCTATGATAGATAACTTATTGACATTTCTTTAGTTATACAGTTTTAGAAGTGAGCCTGTTTGCATGCATGACATCTTGGTGCCTTGCACAAGGTTGTGCTATCTGATGTTGTAAATAGCACAGCATACTCTGCATACATCCCATCACATTTTTTATTCTTGTTTTTTTTTTTTGTTAAATTACACTTTGGTATCTTGTTCTTTGCACCGTTAACATTTTGGTACCATAACAAAAGAATAGAACAGGGTAACAAATCGTGGAAGAATAGAGTAACAAAGTGAAATCCGTCCATAGAACACGATACCAAAGTGTTAACGGTGCAAGGAACAAGGTACCAAAATGTTAACTGTGCAAAGAACAAGGTACCAAAGTGTCTAATTATTTGACCATAAAATTCCATACATTTAGTCTGTTTAGAGCTCTCTAGTTCAGGAGAAAGATGAAATTTAGATTATTTTTCCTCCTTATTTGTTAAGAAGATCATAACAAGTCCCATATCGGGGGATTGTTGAGTGTAAGGTAATTTATAATGCCTTTTGCTCTCCAACTCTAATATAATAGTTAACTTTTTGAGTGTGATTTTCTTAAAGACTTATACTCGTTAGTCATTACATAGTCAATGGTCTATCCCATACAAAGTAGATAGCTCCGAAGCATGGAAGACTTATACTTCATTTTGACAGCGTGTCACCGTGTCAGACACTTGTCCGTGTCCGGCACCCGTACGACACCCACACGACACATATTCATAAGTTTCAGAATATAAAATCAATTTTTTGTGACTTTATCATGACAAATAATAGAAAATAATATCACATATGACATATATTATGAATATATATTGTAATTTTTGATAATTTCATTAGAATTTATAAATTCTTAATTATTTATATATAAAAATATATATCATGTCGTGTCGTGTAATTTTAAGAATCTGGCGTGTCAGTATGTCCGTGTCTATGTTGTGTCTCGTGTTCGTGTTAATGTCTATGCTTCATAGGTAGAGAGTATCAATTGCATAATCAACGATCTGTCTCATTCGAAGAAGATAGATCATCTGTATAATCAACAAATTACACTTGCAATGAGTCAAATGAGATGTACAATCATAGTGGAATTTCCTTGAGACAATATTTATCCTATAATCAATGAAAGACACCTATTGATAATTTACTAAGGAAAAACTAGTCTTAGTATTCTCAAAGTATGAGGTTAGTTTAAGTTGTACCCTCAGTAATTTTTGAGTCAATTGTACTCCAAATGTTTTATATTTGAGTTAATTGTATCCCTAAATTAGGGATATAATTGGCACAAAAAAGAAAAGATTGAGAGTACAATTAACTTAAAACTTTGGGGGTACAATTGAAACAGGCCCATACTTTAGGGGTACCAATAGTACTTGTGTCATTTACTAATAAACAAACATAATTAATACGACATAGTCCATCGATTTTCTCATCTTGAGTAAGTGGTAAATGATATTGGTCAAGCTAAATGGTAATTGGATCTTCTGAAATTAGATTCTCTCGAGTTTGGCAATTTTTAACCGTTGAATTTCGTGCTCGCCGTTAAAATTTTGGCACTTGGCGACTTCATTTTATAAAACGCATATCGTGTTTTGCCTTTATTTCCTCATATGATCCAATTCCAAACTACTACAAAGAACTTCTATTGCGAGGATCTGGGTCAAGCAAAATGTGGTTTTTGAACCTTATGAAATAGACTGATTTGAAGTAACAAACATATCTTCATTTCAAGATTCTCAATTGACACATTTCAAATATTAATTATATTTGGAACTAACAATCTTATTTGGGAAATTTTAGTTTCTTTATCACCTAGAAAGGGATTCTCTTCAATCATTTATAACTTGATAGATGGAAGCATTATCGAAACTTATACCTAAACCATAAAGTAAAAAGAAAAACTTCCGATAGTTAACTGAAACACTGTGAAACATGAAAAATTAATACGGACAGTCGGACACAGACACATTGACACGTCAAAGTCTTAACATTGCACGACACGACATGACATAAAATTATATATATAAATAATTAAAAATTTATAAATTTTGATGAAAATTTTAAAAATTACAATATTTATCTATAATATTTGTCATATGTGTCAATACTTTCCATTGTTTATCATATTAAATTACAACAAAATAATTTTATATTTTAAAACTTATAAATATGTGTCGTATAGATATTGTGTCCCTGTAGCAGACCCTCAAAATAAAATGTTCATACTTCATAGTTGATCCATTAGAGCAATTATCACAAACATTTCTGTCACTGAAGTTGTTACATAGATGCAAAAAAGAAAACTACAGTATTTGTTGTCAATTTTATTTTAGTTTATATGTGTGTGTATACTCCTATTATCGGCCTAAAATTTCATTCTAAAACATGTTTACAAAGGTTGTCAATGTTTGAGTATTTTGACTAGTTTCTGATACTCTTAAAATTATTAATAGAAAAAAATGTTAAATAACGCTAAATGGTTGCAACATGCCAGTTGATTTGATGATCCACGAACTAAATAGTGTAACATCTAACCAAGAAAAGTTGTTTTTATAATTAATTTAATTTTGACTAAAGTATCATTTTCATCTTTAAATTTTATTTCTAAAGTTTTAGATTTTAATCTAACTTTTTTTTATTCTTTTTTTAATAAATTAACTATAAGACTTTATTGTATTTTTCAATTTAGATTAAGATTCATTTATTTTTATTAATTTTAAAATTAAAATATAGAATAAAATTTATCAAAAAATAAAATTAAGAGAATAAAATTAATAATAAATAAATACTGCAGATAAAATAAAAAATTAATATAAAATTTAGATAAAATATATATATATATCTATACTATATTATATAGCTACCATATTGTGATGGTAGTGAATCAAGGATTAACTGCACAAAAAATGAGTTATTTACTTCTACCTTAAGGGATTGCAATTGAGCCACAATATCCCTTATCTTTATGATATGTTCACGCACCCCTCTAGTACCAGTCAATTTCATAGAGCACAATTAGGTCATCAAAGTGCTTGATAGTGTCTTATTAGAGATAGCAAACTGTTCATCTATGGCCTTCATGTATTCCTTGACACTCCCACAATCAGGTATGAACTCACGAATACAACTCTTAATGCGTTGCTTAACCAACATCATGCTGAGGCGATTAGATCGATCCCAACGTTCATGCAACACTCTGTCAGTTGGATTGCTTTCAGCAATGGGTACCGGTGGCTCATCATAACGAAGAGCATAATCCATGTCAAGGCATGCCAAATGGAGGAGTACATCCTCCTTCCGGACCTTATAGTTGCTTCCCTCCAACACAATTTTATTGCTTGCATCAGCGAGTGAAAGAGATAGATTCGAAGAAGCTGCATTTCAGGTTTCAAACATTATTATATGCTATTAAAACAAATATAGCAATCACAAATAATAACACAATGCATGTTTACCAATGTAAAGCATACTCATTACAAATTTCGTATCACTAGAAATCTCCTTGTGGGCAAAAAATTTAGCATACATATGAATTTGTCTATAAATGATGAAGACAGATGGCATTTATATTTCCTAATACCTGTAGGCTACTTAAAAAATACAAAGCAATATCCTTCCATCCTAGTTGAATAATAAAATATAATAATCTTCCTGTGGGCAAAGATAAATTACATTTAAATATTCAACTAAATTAGTGTTCTTAAATCTATATGTGATTTTCTATATTTGATATAAATCAAAACAAGAATGCATACTTTAACATTTATACAAAGATGCTGCCGCTACTCTTTGTTCAAATATGCGAATCACAGAACACCCATAATGTACATTTTAACAATTATATGTACCTCATCAATTTTAACTATTATAGCCAAAATAAATTCACAGATTAATATTCACAAATATTTATACAGAATCAAATATTATTCAAATACAAAATTTAAATAATTATAGCCTGTATAAAAAAATTATAATATAATCCAAAATTAAAATAGTTAAATTTAACCAGATGCAACAATATGTCGACACAACAAACTTTGTTCAATGGTAAGGTGTCATACATGTCAACATGAGGTCGTAGGTTCGAAATCACGCATGACAGTTTTTCATACATATATATTTTGTTTAAATATAAATCAGCCCATGCACCATCAAGGCCTAAACGTGAAGCCCAACAAGGAGGGATACAAGGAAAGCTAACATAAAAAAAAAACAAGCAAGCCCAACACAAAGCAAATCAAGGTGGCCCATGTATCAGATAATACAAAACGCAGGGAGGCCAAAACGACGCCGTATGAGTCATCCCTGACCTCCAGCCAGACTGTAAAATCTTAACCCAGATGCAGTTTGGTCCCAATACAAAAATTTGGCCATAACTTTCTTTACACACCTCCGTTTTAGACGATTCAAGCGTCAAAATTCTCAGAATTTCACAGGCAATAATAATATCATAACAATATAATAAAATCACAGCCCAGAAAAAACAGAAAATTACAACACATAAAACGTTGTATACAAGCAAATCATGAAATTTAAATAAATCATGAATTTTCTCTCCAATCGAGAAACAATAATAAAACAGACTAGTCAAAGGTTTCAGAACCGTGGCTCTGATACCACATGTAAGAAACTCAGAATCATAAACACATATATATGACTCCTATTACAAAGAATTCAAGAAACATAGAACAAACCCAAACATCATGATTATTCTAATGTTTCATCACAGCGGAAGAGACAATATATAAATACCTTCAGCCATAGTCAAAACTTTCTCTGATCACAAATGGAGAGAGCAAAAGAACACTGCAAAACCAAGAGAGTCAGTGTTAAAACCAAAAGAGAGAATTCTTACTGTAGAGAGTTTTCTGGTCAAGAGCTTGGTATTCTCATGATGGGAATTAGGTTGATAACCACTATTTGACCAGGAACCCTCTTGTCTGGTTTAGTGGGATTATTTCCTTCCATCAAGGAGATATTCCCTACTCAATAAAATAGAATTGATTTCTAATCAATCACCACTTAATATTTTGAGTAACTAACAAATATAAATCCAAGGGGATTTTAATGAGGACCATATATAGACAATTTGCACTACAATTATTAGAAGAAGGACAATTTGCACTACAATTATTAGAAGAAGGCAACACAGATCGAAAAGAAGATGAATGACCTTGATTAGATGACATTGGAGTAGGTAATTGAGCATTTTGAGATGCAGGAATAGAAGGAACGGCTCCTAAACAAATTGGTGAGATTAATGTGAGTGGAATTTTAGAACATATAGGAAGTGTTTGAGAGGGAAACTCTTTGTAGTAAAACTGATGCTCATTGAATAAGACATGACTAGACACATACATCCTATTTGCTTTTGGATCAAAACACTTATAACCCTTATACTTGTTGTCATAACCAAGAAAGACACAAGGAACAGATTTGAAATCAAATTTATACTTATTGTAGGGTCGAGTGAAGGGAAAACATACACAACCTAAGGTTTTTAAGAAAAGATAGTCAGGCAACTTGGAATAAAGAAGTTCATAAGGTGATTTATTAGTAAGTAGTGGTGTAGGAAGTCTATTTATATGATATGTAGCTGTGGAAATAGCAAGATCCCAAAAGGTTAGTGGTAATGAAGATTGAGCCATTAGTGTTAATGCAAATTCAGGGAGATGCCTATGTTTTCTCTCGGCTAAACCATTCTGTTCAGGTGTATGAGGACAACTAATTTGGTGAACAATACCACAATTAGCAAGTGTTTTAGAAATAGGAATAAACTCCCCACCCCCATCCGATTGAAAGGCTAGGATTTTAGAACCAAAATGATTCTCAACAAGACTTTTAAAATTGAGAAAAGCAGTATGAGCAATAGATTTATTTTTCAGAAGATATAACCAAGTATACCGAGTGTAGGAATCAATAAAAACAATATAAAACTTCCAACCATTTATTGAAACATGTGGACTAGGCCCCCAAACATCAGAATGAATAAGCTAAAATGGTTTTATATATGAATGGGAAGAATTAGGAAAGGGAAGTTTGTGATGCTTCCCTAAACAACAAGAATTACAAAAAGTAGTTTTATTATTTTTGTAGGAAACATTACAACTTTTGAGAACTTGAGAAAGAATGGAATCAGATGGATGACCCATCTTTTATGCCAAGTATCAATTGTAGTGGACAAAACTACATTACAATGAAAGGAATTTTTATTACAATTCTGAACTAAAGAATCGTTACAAGTTTTTGAAACATTAGTACAAAAAGAGAAGATTGAGGACTAAGTGAAAACTCATGAAAGGCATATAGACCATCTTTGAGGTGTCCTCTAAGAAGAATCCTCTTGGAATCCTGACATTTAACATAACAAACGTCAGAGTGAAACTGAAAATAGACTTTGTTGTCTTTAGCAAACTTAGACACACTTAATAGATTCTTTTTCATAGCTGGAACATGTAGCAAAGAAGATAGAATAAGAGGTTTAGAGGAAGATTGCATCTCAGAACTACCAATATGCTCAATTAAAAGAGACTTACCATCTCCAATATACACTTGATCTTGGCCTCCATAAAACTCTTGATGCTGCAAATTTGCCAAATCAGGGGTTACATGACTCAATGCACCAGAATTTGGATACCAAGCCGGGTCATAGAGAGCTTCAGAAGTAGCCATTATCACGGTGTTCTCGGACTTAGAACCACTCTCACTACTTGCTGAAGAACCATCAGTAGAGGCAAAAGGACTCACATACTCTTGGTCAAACCTAAAATGGCACTGAAATGCCATATGCCCTGTTTTTCCACGCAATTGACATATTAACTTGGTATTAGAATTACCATTCTTAGCACCTTGATTTCCTCTGCCCTTTCTCCTCTTTGAACATTCTGATGCTGCCCATATTGATTACCATTTCCTCCATAAAACTGTCCATTATTACAAAAATTCTGATGTTGTCCATATTGACCCTTGTACCCATTCTGCATAGGCTGGAAATTAGACTTTCTATCTCTATTATATTGCTGCTGCACAATATTAACAGAGAGAGGAGACTCTACTGTCTTCTTCTTCTTGCTAATCTACTCTTCTTGAGTCATAAGAAGAGCTTCAAGTTCCGCTATTGTAAAAGATTCAGCTCTCGTATTCATTGAAGTTATGAAAGAATCATAATCTTCATCAAGTCCTTGGAAAATTGCTTCAATATGCTCTGTTACAGTGATGGGAGATCCTACTGATTAAAGAGCATTTACAAACTTCTTTATTTGTAAAAAGATAGTCAAACAAGGATGAACTTCCCTTCTTCATTGTGCGCAGCTGGGTCCGATATTGGTTCACTTTTCCTCAAGTCTTTGATGAAAAATGCACTTGCAAACGATCCCACACTTCATGCGAATATTCACACTCAATGACAAGATCCGAAATAGACTGAGTCATTGAGGTCAACAACCAAGACAGCAAAAGTGAATCCTGAGATTCCCAGTTTAAGAAATCTTCACTGAACACCCCACGAGCTTCGTCTTCATCACTTGCAAACTGGGGAGGAATATACTAAGGACCCAACAGATATTTCTGCAGACGATACCCTTTGACTGCAGCAAGAACCTGACGACGCCAATTCAAGAAGTTGGTTGCTTCCAGCTTCTCGGGAATTGGATGAGAAAAAGAATGAGGAACAAAAACATTGGTTGTCGCTGCATTCACCGCTGTCGGTGCATTTGTCGTCGCCGGACGAGGTGGCGATATCTCTGAATCACGAACACCTCTGGATTAATTCGCAAACACATCTAGGATGAATTACAAACACCTCTGGGTGGGTTGCGTACGTTTCTTGATATCGAATAGGTCTGGGTTGCGAATGGTTCTTGATATCTAACGTATCTGCCTAAACTAATGAATTGTCCCTAAAGAGCGATTTGCTCTGATACCATGTAAGTATTTTAGGGAAGATATATTTTTCATATATCAGAAATGAATTACAGTAGTGTATATATAGACTATCACATAGCTGAATAACTAAGCTAATGAGTTAGCCGAAGCATAGTAACTGAAATAACAGAAAATCAATTTTAACTAACTACTCTAGACTACATACACTTACAGCCTCAACTTCCTTGTTGAATGAAGTAACGAGAAAGTTAATTTCTCTAAGCAGTGATACCGCTTCTCTCCTCCTGTCAGTGTTTTGCTGGTGAAGTAGATGTGTTTTTGTTCTTGTCCCACTTCTAACACCAAAGTTGAGCTGACTGCTTCATCTGTGGACGCATTCCATGGTCCATTCGAATTTTTTGTTCGCTTTTAGCGTTTAAAAAAAGTGTAAGCATCTATCGGCAGACCTGAATGTAAAGAGAGCTCATGATGAGTAATACTCGTTTTATTAATGATAGATTGTGCGTCGTGAGACGGCTTACATAATGACTTGAAAGTAAATTGCAATCTGAATAAAGACAAAACTTAAAGACACGACATATTAAAACTGATGAAAATAGCAGCTAAAAAGCTTTATTGCTGACAAGGCACTGGGCGCCTTCTACCTCAACAGGAACCTATGAAGAGCCGCTAGCCTGCCGTTTAGGCGTTGGACTTCCTTGACTGTTTTTGGAGCCTTCATCTCTAGGATGGCCTTGCATTGATCTGGGTTTGCTTCAATTCCTCTGTGGGTGAGCATGAATCCCAGGAATTTTCCTCCATTGACCCCGAAGGCGCACTTGGAGGGGTTCAGTTTCATCTGGTACTTCCTCAGCTGGTTGAAGATTTTTTTCAAGTCTTCAGTGTGCTTTCCTCCTTCTTTAGTTTTTACTACCATGTCATCTACGTAAACCTCCAGGTTCTTCCCGATGTAATCTTTGAAGAAAAGATCCATCATCCTCTAGTAGGTGGCGCCAGCATTTTTCAATCCGAAAGGCATCACTGTGTAATAGTACGTTCCTAGTTCGTTGATGAAGGACGTTTTCTCGACGTCCTCAGGATTCATTTTGATCTGGTTGTAGTCGCTGAAGGCGTCCAGGAAGCTCATGGTTTGATGACTGCATGTTCCATCCACCAGTTTTTCGATGTTAGGCAAAGGATAGTGATCCTTTGGGCAAGACTTGTTTAGGTCGGTGAAGTCAGCACACATTCTCCATTTTCCATTGGCTTTCTTGACCAACACCACGTTGGAAAGCCATTCAGGGTACTTGGTTTCCCCGATGAAGACTGCAGCTAAGAGCTTGCTTACTTCCTCCTTGATTGTTGTCTGGCGTTCTTGGCCAGATGAGTTTTGGGCTGATCCCTGACATGTCGGCAAGACACCAGGCAAAGACGTCTGAAGACGCTTTCAGGAGCTGAATGAGCTCAGCCTTCTCAGTTTCATGCAGCAGCATGTTGATTTGCACGGTTTTCTCAGCGTTGTCTCCCAGCTGGTCAACTTCTAGATCACCCATCAGCTTTGGTCTCTGTGCTTCAACCTCATCTCTGAAATCCTCCACTTCACAGTTCAGGACTTCAGGGTCCACTACTTCCTTGGCGTTGTCATCCGTTTTGGGCGTTCTCGCCTTTCTTTTTCGCTCGTCCTCCTTAGTCTTTTCAAGACTCACAACATAGCACTGCCTTGCCGTTTTCTGGTTGGGAACTTCATGCGCAGATGTGCAGTAGAGATTACTGCTCTCATTTTGTTTAGAGATGGGCGTCCTAGGAGGACGTTGTACGCCGAGGGTGCCTGCACCACTATGAATTCGATGGTGTTGCTGGTTACTTTAGGGTAATCTCCCACCGTGAGTCTTAGGTCGATTTTTCCAATGGCTGGAATTTGATCTCCAGTAAAGCCTATCAGGTTCCCGTAATGGTCTTTCAGGTCCTCCATTGGGATTCCCAAATGGTCAAAGCATCGCTTGTACAGGATATCCGCGGAGGAGCCCTGGTCTATTATGATCCTTTCTACAGTGAAGTTGCCAATCTGAGTTGTGATCACCATGGGGTCATCATAGTCTCGGTTGACCTCCCATAATTCATCATCAGTGAAGGTTATGGGTTCTACCCATTTCTCCTCAGCAGATGACTCTCTATAGTCAATTTTCAGTATGGACCTGTTCACCTTTCTACTTTTGTGTGGGGTCCTTGCCCCACTCTTCTCTATGCCTCCTGAGATCATGTATATTATGCCTGTTGTTTTGTCTTCTTGGGCGGCGAGCGCCAGTCCCCTTTCTTGTCGTCACCGCCTTTGGATTTCTTCGCCTCCCGGGCGTCTTTCTCGTCTCTAGCTCTCTTGTTCTCATCCTTCTTGATGAACCTGGATGGAAGGCGTCCTCGCTGAATGAGGCTCTCTATTTCGTCTTTCAGGGTGACACACTCATCGGTAGTGTGTCCCTCTCCTCTGTGGTATCTGCAGAACTTGTTGGTATCCACGTTTCTTCCCATTCTTTTGGGGCATTCTGGGAGTCTCGGAAGGAGATCCGTATTGACGATTTCTTGGAAGATTTCGGACTGGCTTACCGAAAGCACGGTATAGACAGGATGCTTCCCTCTAGGTGGGGATCGGGGACGCCTTTGATGGTCCCTTCCCCTTGTGCTCTCTCGGGATTCTTGCTTTGCGGCTTCTTGGTGTCTAGTTCAATTCTCGCGAAGCGATCTCGCTGGGTTTTGTCCAAGTCCTCCTTGGTTATGAATTCTTCAGCCATTGAAAGTAATTCTCCCACAGATTTTGGGGCTCTGTGAGTCAGTTCCTTATGGACATGGCCCGGTCTGATCCCTGCGAGGAAAGAGTAAACCGCTATTTTGTCATCAACCTCCTTTATGTTCAAACAAGTTTTTCTGAACTTTGCCAAGTAGTCCCTCAACGACTCTCCCTTATTTTGTCTGATGTCAGTCAAGACCGCCATTGGCTGCTTGTATACTTTGCTGGTCGCAAATCGTTTCTTGAACATATCCTCTAACTCCCTGAAGCAATGGACTAAGCCTACTAGAAGTTTGGAGAACTAATCTAGAGCTGACCCTTCCAGAGTTATTGGGAAAAGTTTGCACCTTTGATGATCTCCCATGTTGGAGATGTTCATGGCAGCCTTAAAGCTGAGCTAATGATCATCTGGGTCTTTCTCGCTTGTGTACGGTGTCAGCTTCATTGGCATTTTGTAGTTCTTATCCAATTCTGCCGCCTGCACATGGGGTGCAAGGATTCCTTCTGCTACTGGGGGCGGATTCATATGTCCCTGTGGATTTGATGGCTGCATGGGGTCGTAAATGCCCGCTGGCTGGTATATCCCTCCGGGTGCTCCTTGGGCATAGGCGCCGTATCCCGAGTAGTACCCCTGGGGATAGTAGTACACTTGTGGTGGATAGGCGTAAGCGCCAGGCCACACTTGTTGCTAGGCAGGCTGGCTGGTGGCTGCTACGTGCGATGTTGGTTGCAGGTTTGGAGGGGCCTGTTGCTCTGGGTTTGGCAGCTGGCTTCCTGAATTTCCGTTCTCAGGAGTGGACTCTGGGTTGTTGTCCCCCGGGTCTTCTGCGACCTGCTTCCCTTTGGCTTTCTCAACAGCCATGTTCTCGATACGATTGCGGAGTGCTTCCATATCCATTCGCATATCTGCCTTAAAGGCAACGATTCCATCATCTGGTGTTATGGTGATTTGCCCCGCTAGCACTGGGTTCTTCAGTGTTGGCGTTTCCTGAATGGTTGGAAATCCGGGCGGAGGGGCGAGCGTCGAATCCTGCACGGATTGAGTCACTGAGCCTCCCGAAGTCTGATAATCGGCTGGGTTTGATGTCATCTTTCTTTCTGGTTCAGATGAAGACACAGGTTAGATAAGACATATAAAGAAGAGATTCATATGAATTTTTCCAGGAGTTCATCGCATTTAGAAAAGAAATTAAAACATAAACCGGGAATGAAAAATAAAAAGGACTTTGTATGAAATTCCCCACAGACAGCACCAGTGATGAACTAGGTTCTGGCCGGGGGTCATTACCTGGTTCAGATGAGGTAACTCAGGGTTGAAGGTTACCTGCAAGACAATGAACACACAGGGTGGCCCGGCGATTCACCTCTGATGCTTAAGTTAGTAAGGGTTATGAGCTCAATAACGTCAATTGACTGAGAAGAGAGCGTACCTTCTTCCAGTGTGAAGGATCAACCTTTTATACTGGCTGTGGGCAATCTGGTGTGATCTTGCCATAAATGCCTGGATGCTTGATTGTGATCCTGGCTGATCTGATTGTGATCCTTGGCTCCCACGTAATTTCCTTTTCTGTGAAAGGTGCCCTGATGGCCAAGGTGTTATCAAGGGGAAGGATCTCTGATTGATTTGTCTTGATTGACAACGGATCTTGAGCGATCCTTGATTGGTTCCTTATTGATTCAGGGAATGTTTCCTTATTTGTTGGTGCGTGGACGCCCATATCTCTTGTGACTGTGGGCGTCCTCACCTTAGCGAGATGTAGGGCGTTCAAGCCATTACAACCCATCTGGT